>JAJOZX010005008.1:202500-350124 GCA_023014485.1 Bathynomus jamesi | reverse complement strand
TGCAGCCTGCTCAAAAACTCTTTACTTGAGGACAATGGATGCTTTGCAATTTGCGCTTGATTACAGATATCTGTCGCCTTGTCACTTTTCTTATAGCTCCTTTATCACTTCGCTGCCTCAGTTTGGTACCCTCCGCTACAAACTTGTTTACAGTTCGATAAGCTCTGCCAAACTGCTTCGCAATTTCAATAGATTTTATATTTTCAGCGAGTAACTTGACTATTTTTCTTTCCTCAGTTAATGTTAAATCCTTCTTCTTACCCATTTTCACCATTTAGATCCGTAAATAGAATACTTGCTTAATAATTCGGAACACAATATTTAACATATTTTTCAATAAAATGAGATAATTATTTTAATTTTCAAAATATTTTATCGAAATGAATACCATCAATGCTGCTATATATAGTGATTATTTGCTACAAATTTCATTGAAATCGGGGAAAAACTTTTGAAAACATTGGAGAAAATGTAATCTGCTTAATAAGTGCGAACGCAGTGTATATGCAAAACTTTACATTTGTCTACGTTAAACTGCATCTGCCACTTATCCGTCCACTCCATAACCCTATTTACATCGTCTTCGAGCCTATTTCTATCGTCCTCGTTAACAACTTTACCGCCTATTTTAGTATCGTCCGCGAATTTTGACACGTTACTAGTCAATCCTACATCTATGTCGTTAATATAAATTACGAATAGTAATGGGCCTAACACTGAACCCTGTGGGACACCGCAACCTACATCCAACCACCCAGATTCACTAGCATTAACAACGACCCTCTGTCTCCTAGCACAAAGCCATTCCTCTTACCAGTTAGCTACCAGACCGCGTATACCGTGCGCTTTAACTTTCGCAATTAATCTTCCATGCGGAACTGTATGGAACGCCTTTTTAAAATCTAAATAAATAACGTCAGCCGCTCTATGCCTATCGTATTCGCGCACTATTTCGTTATAAAATTCTAGCAAATTAGTTAAACAAGATCTATGGCGTCGAAACCCATGCTGATTACTATTAATCAAATCTCGACTTTCTAAGTGATCGATGATACGATCCCTAACTACGGATTCCAAAAGTTTACCGACAATTGACGTTAAGCTAATGGGCCTATAATTGCTAGCTACTGTGCTGCCGCCTTTTTTAAAAATGGGCGTGACGTTAGCTAATTTGAAGTCTTCAGGAATAATCCCCGTTTCGAGTGACTGATTAAAAATCTTCGTTAAGGGGCCTACGATAACGTCTTTCAAATGTCTGGGATAAAAAGCGTCAGGGCCTGGAGCCTTGCTAACATTTAGCCTATCGATATAATGCGCAATCTCACCCTCGTAAACAGTTATTTCATCCAAAATAGTCTCGCTACTAAATGGAACGATATCGTCCACGTCGGGGACATTATTTTCGTCTTCTCCGATAAAAACTGTCGCAAAAAAGTTATTGATAATACCCGCCATCGCCTGAGCGTCAGAAGCCAAAGCGCCGTTAACATCCACTAGAGGGCCTATGTTATCTTTTATCGTCTTACGATTATTGACGTATTCGGAAAACTTTTTTGGATTATGATTACTATCCGCAGCTATAAGTATCTGTAAATTACGCTTAGCATTCCTAACTGATCTTTTAACCTAACATCTAAGCTCGATAAATCTATTAAAGTTAGCTGCCGTGCCATTGCGCTTATTAAGTCTATACGCTCTGTTGCGCTTGTTTATGAACTCGCCTATTTCCCTAGTCCACCACTTGGGCCTACCATGATTTCTAGCGCGCTTGGGCCTACGAGGAATAAACTCCCTTTCGATTTTCAAAAAACTTTCTTTAAACGCCTCTCAATGAAAATTTGCGTCATTACCCATAAATAAGTTGTCCCAGTCCACTAATCTCATCCTATCCGCAAAACTATCAAAATTAGCCCTACGAAAATCAGGGACTTCTATTACGCTACTATCCTTAGTGTTTTCTGTCAATAACTTAAACCTAAGAATTTGATGATCACTACATCCTAAACTCTCGCCTAATTCTAAACCTTCGACTATATTTTCGCCGCTCGTCATCACCAAATCTAAAATATTGTCACCGCGCGTTGGTTCGGTAACCATCTGTCGTAAAAATTATCTTCCATGAACTTAATCAATCTCAAACCCTCCTCATAATTAACCCTCTCGTAATTAACGTTAGGGCAGTTAAAGTCTCCGACAATTATACTATTCCGATTGTCAATAAAGTTACCAAGAAGTGAGTAAAATCTAGTATCGGTATCGAGGGGTTGAACGGGAGGTCTATAAACAACAACAAAATTAAAACTAATACTACGCGCCCTAACTTCAACGCATATCGCATTAATTGCTGCCAGAAAATCTATCTTAACCTCGATAGCCCTAAGGGAATTACGAATGTACAGCAAAACGCCGCCACCAATCCTATGTAACCGAACATTAGTAAAGAGTTTAAAACCGGTATATCAAGTTCCCCCAACAAGTCCCGAGTCACGGTATTTAACCACGTTTCAGTGATAACAACTATATCATAGTTGCTGGAATAAATTATCGCCTTAAATTCGTTTAATTTATTTCTAATACTATGCGCGTTACGATAAAAGACGTTTAAGTTATTTTTTACCACGGGCAGGTGTTTTAAACTATTTTTCACGTTGGGCCCGCGTTACCCGGACCCACAACGTTTAAAGAAGGCTTCGACCTATACAGCTTTCGTACGTTTTCGTCAATTAACCTAACTAGCCTAGCATTACCTATTTCATTAAAATGAACCCCCATCTTTTATAAAAAGGCGAGGATCACTGAATTCTGACCACAGCTTTACGAAGGGTACATTTTCCTCAGCACAAATCTCTTCTAATTTAGTATTCAAAATTATCGTTTTAGACGTAATCCTAAGACCCAAACCGTGCCTAGGGGTAATACCTAGAACTAAAGACCTATCTGACCTCGCCGTTATGGACCTAATTAACGCCCTATATCTCTCCAAAAGGTCAGGCACTCTCGTATCGGGCTTATACGAGCCGTTGCCCCCCTACCATCGTCACCAACATCGAGTGACGGAAGGCAACGTCAATCCTATCCACTTCGTCTAACTCTGTCAACCCTGGCCCCCAGGAGACAGACCCTCCTCCTCTTGGTTGGATGCCGTTTAACGAACTCTGTGTCCATATGACGCACTAAAGAGTCCCAAATTAAAATAGTTTCCTCCTCATTCACGTCCCTTTCCAAATGGGCGAAAGGGTTCGAAACCTCGATAGGGGGAATTCCTATCACCTAACGTACGCGGCCTAGCTCCACCCTTAACTTCTCTAAATCCCTCCCCATCTACTAATCTCGAACCAACCTTAACCCCTTCCTCAACTCTATCCAACCTTCCCGATAAGCTACCTAAACTAGAAACTAGGTTACGCACCTCACCCTTCAAATTAATAACGTCTTCAACGTTAGTATTGGTTCGGCTTTCGTCAACCGTAGCCCTACCCATGCCCTCATCAAGCGTTGCAAGTCTTTCCGTTACCTCACGTACACTGCGTTTTATGTCAACTATTTCCTCCCTTAACTCGCAAAAGAAACAAACTGATCTCTCGGTAATCGCCATAGGACCGCCGTTATAATCTTTAAAATTCGAATACTACCGGTTTACCCCACACCTAACACACGACGCTTTCTGCGATGCAGTTAAAATTAGTTTATAACCGTCATAAGTTTAAGTTAAATTAAGCCGGGACGCTATGCAAACTTTTAAATCGCTAAAAACCACTAATATTCAATTACTTAACTATAACAATGTGAATAGAAACACAAGTATATAAAATTCAAAACTTTCCAAAAGTAAAATTATTAGCAATATGCTAAAATAGAAGCAATATCAGAGAGCTCAGGAAATGCGTCCGTTCAGTACAGAGTCTGGCTGACGAATGAATGATGATGATGATGAAGCAGGTTTGTCAGCAGTGCTTGTATGTCATGCTCAGACAGGATAACAAATTAGCTGTTACTATTGGCGCCCGCATCTCTACATTGGGCGGAGGCTATACAATACATTTCCAACACCCACCCACACACACACACACACACACACACACACACATTCAAAGGTTAATAGATACTTCCAGTTTAAATACGTAACATAATAATTTATTCATTTAAAGTTCACAAAACATATAAACATTCAATAATAATAATAATGAGTAAATAAACTCTAAAACAAATTACAGAAACTTTAAAAAAGGTAACAAAAATCAAAATATGTACTTCGCTTATTCATTCCCCACGGAAGCCAAAGGGGACAGTATTGTAGGTACCAGGCAACTGGTATCATTTCCTGTAGGTGTTACGACATACAGTACCTTTGTGCCTTCCCTCACGCCACCCAACTTCTGTGCGCGAAAGTTATGAGTCCCCACAACGAAGTGCGGAGGCACAGCATCCTCATCGCCAATATCATCTTCGGCATCTTCTGAACTCATTAGATCCTTGAGTGAGTTGAAGTTGATAATCTGGAGGTTTGCATGGTTTAAAGTGATGCCTTTCGCCTTCACGATATATTTCAACTCATTCCCGACCCTCACACGTACCCCGTAAGTTTTGGCTCCGGTGAAGACAAAAGAGAGAGTCAACCTAGACGTTATCCCCATACTCGTCCTTGATCTCGTCAGTCAGCTCATCGAGGAATTCACCAATATGAGGCATATATTCACCTTCTTTCTCCGTGAATATCACACCATCTGTATCCGCGTACAGAACCCTCTGGCCCAGAGAATGCATCAAGCCCAAAATCTTAATGCGGCCTTATGCTGTCGTAAAACTAGCCACAGAGATGTTTGTGACGCAGGACGTGTCCGTGGACAACTCGGTCCTATTATACCGTATTATGTATGTATTACCTACGTGTACAATTTCAAGGACCTCTTCATCGTCAGCGTTGGCATAGTCTCATATTTCGTCGAAACTATGGGATAGATGGACATTTCTTTTGTCGATGTTCTGCGCAAACTTGCCGTAAAAGCTGTTGAGACAGAGCTTTGTATTAAAGCGCTTGCCAGGATTTCGTTCAATATGCTCTCGCTCAAGCTGTATCGCCTCACGCCTCTTGATAACCTGATGCCTCAACTTTATCTTTTAGGAAGGTGTTGATGTAGGGCGTGAAGAGGTTGTCGAACTTTTGAAATCTCCACACCTCATATATCCTCAGTATTTTGTAGCCGTGACGAAAGGCCAAAGACAGCTCGGGACTTGTGAAGACTCCCAGAATCTTCCTCTGACTGCTTGTGTGATTACACGTACTGCTGTTCTTCTCCGCACACTTCACGTACAGGAGAAACAAGAGCTTGTGATCTATGATGACGGGTAAGATCGGCACCCACAAGTCCCGAGGGGGAAGCACGCCAACGAAAGAAAGTCCAAAATAGTTCTCACCTAAATTGGCTGAGAATTGGCGGGTCCCACGAGCTTTCCAGGGACGCCTATAGGATACGGGTTGTTCTTCATCACGTAGGGGTATAAAGAACAAAAATCGTAGTAGTGAATCTTCACCCCTTCCGTAGGAGGAAAATATAGTTTGAAGGGGTTTGTACTACTTGGTAGCCAAAATAGAATAAAAGAACTGCTAAATACAACTCAGGCGGTTTTATTTACTCAGCCCCCACACCAGAACACCCCACCAACAGGTGCACTCGGTTTAAAATCTATAAAAAATAGGGGACTCATCACCGCTGAACCCTATCCACACGCAACTAAAATATGCAAATGGCTGACGTATTAGAGAATAATTAGTATGATGTAGCTAACCCTACTTCTTACAGGGGAGTTGAGAGACTCCACAGAGGTATCTATACTAAAAGGTTAGAGAAAAAAGATGTTGAGAGATTTTTGCATGAACAGGATACATATACACTTCATAAGAAGATTTAAAACTGCTGAGAAGGAACCAGCAGCGGTGGACACTGTATGGCAGGCAGATTTAACTGATATGCAAAGATACTCACCATATAATGACGAGCATCGATTTATTTTATTTAAAATCGATGTCTTCTCCAGATAATTAGGGCTTATACTTCTTAAAAATAAAACGCCTGAAAGCGTTGCTAAAGCTACAAAGACACTCGTGTTAAAGGAAAATAAAATCCAAGAATATTTCTGTACAGATTTAGGGAAAGAGTTTATAGGTAGATTTTATCAAAACATACTGGCCAAATTTAACATGTTATTTTAATAGTAACTCTGTACATAAAGCTTCTTTTGCCGAAAGGTACAATCATTCTTATCACCGCATGATTGGAACATAATTGGAACTCCTAACGAAGTATTTGAAAGAGGAACGTATACAGAACCGGGGCTGAAAAAAAATTAAAAATAGGTCCAACACATCATCTTTGGTAGAACGTTTCAAAATCAATGACTATGTACGTGTTTCACGGTCAGGAGGAATGTTCACGAAAGGTTTTGAACAAGGCTGGAAACGAAATTTTTAGTTAGATCTATCAAATCTATGTTGAAGACTTGAATGGTGAAAATATTGAAGGTTGATTCTATGGCGAGGAGCTGCAGACGGTTACGTTGAATTTAGGAAAAAAGACATTTAAAATTGAGAAAATCTTAGGTGGCAAAGGTACGGGAAAGCGAAAAATGCACAGTACTTACTGAAATGGCTTGTCTACTCAGAAAGTTTCAATTCTTATATGAAAGCTATTTCAATAATGACTATAATAGTATACATCATGCCTTCTGACCAATTCTACGTCACACTCCCATCCTCTGCATCGTTGGGGACGTATTCTGGCGATACTCTAGTCAACTTCACGACAGATCTGCATAATCGTATTGATATGGAGCGTGAGGCTTACGAAGTGGGATTGTGTGAATTTCAGTTGAATACCAAACTTTTAAGCAGTGAGAAGAAGCACATAGTTTTTGTTGTACTTAGGAAGCGACGAGTTTAAGAAAGCATGTGTGACAAAGAATAAGACTATACGTGTAGCCGTGAACGGTAGTACACAGTACTACAGTACAGAAATAACACTAGAACCCGGCCATTGTGACAACGTTGAGGATATTGTGAGAGCCCTAAATAAGTGCATGAAAACATCTAACCTACGAAAGATCTACTTTTCCAGATCATACGCTTTGCTGGTTGTTAAGATCAGAAATGAGTAGAAATATTAAGGATAAAAAAGTGTTCAGGATTCTACCTGAAGGAGGGGTACAGTATACTTTTCCAAAAAGACACTTTTCATGAGCAGCCATATGATCTCGTTAGTTTATTATTCCAGCTAAATTGGAGAGTCCGTTCGATAGACCTTCTTTGTGCTACATTTACAGTAACATCGTGGAGCATCAATTTGTGGGGGACACTCAGGTACGATTGCTACGCATTGTGCATATCCCCAATAATGGTGAAAAAAGCCTGAGCATAAGGTATGATAATTCCTATTATGTCAAACTTTTCTCCAATCTGCTAAGCAGTATTGCTATACATATAAGAACGGTTTTAGGGGAAAACTATCCATTCGGTTACGGGAGTTTAACAGAGAAGCTACACTTTCGGCGTGTTACAGTATGATACAAAAACCTTTACACGTGTACCAAAACGTGAGGTATCAACGGAATAACGGAATAGGCTCGCTCTTTTCATCTATACTACGAAGAGCTGTACTCTTACTAAAGAGTGGTGCCAGATATCTTGGGCGAAAGGTTCTACAATCAAGACTTAACACAGTTGAAGATGTTATGGTTGGAGCTAAACCTAGAGAGGCTTTGAAAAAACATTTGCGACGTACGCGAGATGAAATTATCAACGACGCTAAAAAATTTCAGAAGGAAAAAGCGCGGTAAATGCTTTAAAAAACGAAAAGGAGTAAAAAAAGCCGAAGAGACGTGTAAAGAAGAAGTTGAGCTGACCTCTACGTGTTAAACGTAAAAGAAATACATTAAATAAAATATCAGAGATGCTCAAAACGTATGAAATCTGCGGTTGATTTCTTTAACTGATTTTAACCGAATCTTGTACAGTAGAATGTCATACGTATTTGTGTTTCTGTAGTGCGAAGTATGGTTCAGTATCCGTTCTAACCATGTCAAAATGACCCACTTAATTCACCCACACAGCGAAGAATGTTGTAAATCGGAGTTATCAATATTTCATCTCGCCCTTACACAATCATCACTGGAGGCTCATACTTTTACGATTCGGGCTCTCTCTCTCTCTCTCTCTCTCTCTCTCTCTCTCTCTCTATATATATATATATATATATATATATATATATATATATATAGGCAAGACTCTGAATAGCTTATTCTGATGGGGTAGATTGTGAAACCGATTATGCAATCTACCCTGAAACTAACTTTTTGTATATAATGATCAGTTAATGCGTTGTATATCTAAACCAGACAAATGTTTCAGCTAATTCAACCAACAACCATTACCACGTCTATTTGGAAAATGTTCCCAACTATTCGAAAGATGCAAAAGAAACTCATTTGATTGCTGAGGTGTATTACACCCCTGTAAAGGAGAGCGTTATACAGGCTAATTTAAAAAAAAATCTTAAAACAAAGTTTATGACTGTTTCGCACTATTACATAATGGTTTTCTGATGCAGGATAGATTATTGCTGAATACCAGAGTTGAAAATTAAAATCGCTCGCACAGCTCCTGAGATTTGTCTAAACCTGCCTCAAGATAGTCATGAATCCTCAAAGCCTGTGGTTCTTAACATAATGGAGACGTATCTCAGAGTACGTCGTGTGAAATTATCAGCATTTAAGCAAATGGAGATTGTAAAACGCTTGCTAAAATCTACGGCTAGATACCCCATAAAGACCACCGAATTAAAAATGTTTACTGTTACATTTGGCTTATCCTCAAAACAGATAGAGACTTGGCCGTCTTCCCCAAAGAATACTTGTAGCAATGGTTGGTCATGACACTGTTTCCGGTAAATATACAAAATCGTCTTTCAAGTTTCAAAATTTTAACCAAAAAAATATATCCTTAATTGCGAACGGTGCAGTCGTGGACGGAATTTTGCACATGTTTTACTCAACCAGCGCAGAATTTTCGCTATGTGCTCGAGCATACCATAATTTAAATCATGGCATCAATGGCTGTAACGATGTTGGTACAGGTATAACAATAAACAAATATTAGAGCGAACTAATATATTGCTCTTGACCACTGCCCAGACTCATGCGCATACATAAACTCTGAGAAGAATGGATATTTGTCTTTGAAATTAGAGTTTAGCAAAGGTTTAATAGGTCCTATCAGTGTACTAATCTACCTGTAGTCACAAGGTCTGATTGAAATTGACCGGTTTAGGTCCGTTATAACGGCTTTTAATGGACGAGCGCACAATCGAAAGGGCTATGAATATTTTTTTTTATGTAGGAAGGAAGGATCCAAGAGCAAGCGTCCTCAAAAGTGACCCCTTCGCAGAAGGAGAGCGCCAAAAACAAGGTCTACAAGGCTCAGTGATACCATTTTTCTTTTTTTTAATATAAATTTTGAAAAACGAGTAGTTTGTAAAATGCTTGTATGTGTAATGAACAATAGAGGAAAAGTGTGTGTTTGAGAGCATGCTGGACTGCTCACAGGGTAGATGAGACACGTAAAAATATCAGCTAAAGGTTACTGTGACAGGAGAAACGGGAGTTCTAGCACTCTCTTTGTCTCCTGCCTAACGTTCCTCCTGCAGTATTTCCCTGGTCGATTGATGTCTAAAATCTCCTCCTTTAATGAATTACTTTACCCTAAAATTTTTATGAGGACCTTCGTGAAAGATAAGAGAAAGAATATGGACAAGAAAAAATGTGATACCAGTTGCGCTATAGTTAATACACACTTCTCAACCTGTCGCGGAAAGCATTGAATAGAATTTTTTTTAGAGGGTAGCTATACTATTACGATCCGCTTGCTGACCCGTCAATAATGACTTTCTTTAAAAGAAAATAAAGATCCCGATGATTGTATGGAATCCGTACAGACATTGCAATTGAGGAGTAGCGTATGCGGTCATTATACTCACATGTCGAAAGGTAAATCTTATAAGTTTTTTGAATTTGTTTAGTAAATGCAAATCAGCCCGGAATGACAAATTCATATGCACACAAATAAATGCACTGTTTCCATTTGTGGATAAAAAGAAACTGTACATTTTAATGTAGCATTATAAACTCTATCCAGAGTTATTAAAGTAAAACATATAAGTTCTATTTCTGTAAAAATTGACCACTGTAAGCTCTATGCATTGTTATTAATTATTAACGTAAAAAATGTAAATTTTGTTTCTGTACGAATTGCTCATTGTATTAAAATATAATTGTGGAAAATAATATATACTATTTTTTTTAATTAATAAGTGAAATATGGTGTTTTAATAAATGAATTTATGACGCTATGTTGTTCTTATTTAAAAGCCCTTGAACAACTGGTAAAAAATTCTTAGACTTCTATATATACCAGTGATGCAGGACTCGAGATCGATCTCGAGACCTCTTTTCTGGTCTCGGTCTTGGTCTCGGCCATGGTGGTCTCCACTACATCACTGTAATGTTCCTCAAGAGCAACGAACACTTATCTTGTTTTAAGTAGGCAGTTAACTGCTGAAAAATGTCACAAACAATGAATTCGTGTGTAAAGTATGAGTAAATTTTGCAATTGTCACTTGATAACCTCTTTAGAATATTTATTCCTGAATGTGAAATACAGACCTTAGAAATTAGACATAACACAATACTGAATACATGTAAAAATTGCATATGGTCTCAGTTTCGGGACTGGTCTCGAGACTTTTTTCTTGTCTCGGTCTCGGTCTCGGCCATGGTGGTCTCGACTACATCTCTGATATATATTGTATATAAGATAAAGTGTAAACAGAAATTATTGACCGGAAAACATGCTCTAATGCTGCACATTTTCATAATCAGTATTTTTTATGTGAAAAGTTACCATATATAACTTTTTTCATAAAAAAGGTTTGAAATTCATTGTTTAGCGAAATATGTACACACACACACACACCACACACACACACACAAATTTTTTTTTTACACTATGATACGGTTCAGTTTTATAGAAAGTTGATCACTTTCTAAAATACAAAAAAAAAAGTACTTACGCGTTTCCTAAATCGTCTTCGGCCATTTTCCCAATCATTCCTTGTGAGTGAGAATATTTGTGCTGCCTTGGAAGGAACTCTCGTTGAGTTCTGAACGGTCATTATATAGGCTGAAGAAAAAGGGGGGGGAGTGGAAATGTATTGTATAGCCTCCGCCCACTTTAGAGATGCGCGCGCCAATCGTAGCAGCTAATTTGTTATCCTGTCTGAGCATGACGTACAAGCGCCTCCCACATGTTTAGAAGATGCACAATGTACTTAATATATATATATATATATATATATATATATATATATATATATATATTGTAAAGAACGACGCTTTTTAGAAGTGTCCGTACAAGAGGAGAGGAGAAAACGAGGCATTTGATTCCGCTCGCAGGTACGTGGCGAATTACGAGCTTTGAGGGCGTGGAGGCTCTCGGTGTAACGGTTAGCATATCTGACCGGCAATCGGATGATCCCAGATTCGATTCCTGGGAGGTGCCTCATTTTTTATTGCTCGTTTTCTCCTCACCCTCTTGTGCAAACACTCTTCTAAAAAGTGTCGTTCTTTAAATTATATACACACACTGTGTGTCGTTTGCAGTTACAATGTATATATATATATATATATATATATATATATATATATATATATATATGGGATTGAACTCAGAATGGTCCCTTGAGGTTTTTCCATGATACACATAAACCGTGCATGGAACAAGGAACTTTCTGGGAAAATTAAATCCACTATAGTCCGAATAAGTAATGGTAAATGACAAACACTATAGTTTTTTCTTTTTCATGATGTTAGCCCGAAGTGGAAAACGGGTTATTTGCAAAGAGGCCCCAAAAATATGGCTTCCCTCACCAGCTATCTGCAAAGCAGAGAGGATACAGCTTTGAGACAGGATCCAGGGGTTACAGCTACACCTAGCCTACTATATTCAAAACCTCAATATAAGCAAAAGACTCGTTGCATTCACGTCGGATTGAATACATCAAAGGAAAAAGGGGTAACTATTGTATTTTTAGCCAGAAACCAAAACTTAAACCTCAACTTGCAAAATTAAGCGTCTACTTTTCAAGGCGCATAACATGCCCGTTTCATGATGGGATTGAACTCAGAATGGTTCCCTGAGGTTTTTTCATGATACACACAGACCGTGCATGGAACAAGGAACTCTTCTGGGAAAATTAAATCCACAATAGTCTGAATAAGTGATGGTAAATGACAAACACTTTAGTTTATATTTTTGGGGCCTCTTTACGAGTGACCCGTTGCCCACGTCGGGCGAATATCATGAAAAAGAAAAAACTATAGTGTTTGTCATTTACCATTACTTATTCGGACTATAGTGGATTTAATTTTCTCAGAAGAGTTCCTTGTTCCATGTTCGTCCCACTCGAGGTCAATGACATCTTGCATATGGCTGATAAGGGATAGGGGTAGGAGCCGCATGCTGCATATTGTAGCATGGTTGGCTACAAAGATTATTGCGTAAAATATGTTTACATTTTAGTTTTAGAGCTTATATATAATTTGTTTTAACTAATTCCGTGTTTTGTATTTTTTCAGATTTTCATAATGTGATATTTCTGTAGAAATTTACCCTCACATCTAAATATGGTAAAATCCCGACTAACTAGACAGTCGGTGAAGCAACATTTTCTGTTCGGAATTCCAAGTGAATTGCCACATAATGTCTTATCCTCTAATATGCAGGTTGGGAAATATTTTCTTCTACTGAAGGAAGGCTCATCTGCAAAATTGACAAATAATGATATTCTCGAAACGATAGCAGAAACATTGGTCGAAGTGTGGAAACGTTCATCAATACCCTCAATGAGTAAAAAATCCATAATTACCAAGCTGAAACGCTTTACCGACAAAGTTACGCAACTCAATCGATCCAAAAGCAGTGCGAACTTATTGAATTGTTCAAAAATCATTGGTAGAACTCTTTGACATTTGTGCCTGTAAATGCAACTTCGTCTCACACCAAGATTTTGGCTGCCGAAAAAGCGGATGTAAAGAAAAACATATTATTTGTGTTTGTCCAAAAGAATCAAGAATACCCAAAGAAGAACTGGAATTCCTTGAGGATCAGAGGACTATGCGAAATATGGTGATTGGAGGTGTGGATGTTACCCTTTCAAGATCTATAGCACAAAGAAATGCAAGAAAGTTGAAGGAGCAACAAGGAAGTAAGCGAAGAAAAATAATTATGCATGAAGAATTCGAAAAGGTAGTCATTGATGATGTGCTTTCACCTGATACTAATACTGATCTCTCTAGTACCGAAGAAAGTTCAACAACTGAGTCTGAATATGAATGCTCCAACATTCAAATGAGAACCCCTTTACCCAATTTCGCCATGGAAGCCGACAGATTTGGTGTTTCAGATACGGCTGCATCGGCCATTGCTTCAGCTACTTTGGTGGATTTGGGTATCATTACCGAAAAAGACGGTGACTTTTTTATTGATCGAAGTAAGGTGAGAAGAGAAAGACAGAAATTGAGAAAGACATTACAAGTTGAAGCTGCACAAAGTTATGGTGATGGTAAAGCTTTATATTTTGATGGGAGAAAAGACAAGACATTGGTAAAGACAAATAAAGATGGTAAATGGTACCAGGATATAATTGTTGAAGAACATTGTACTATTGAGTGAGCCTGGTGGAGAATACCTTAACCATTTGAGCACTAAGTCTGGAAAAGCAAGTGGTGTATCTGAATCGTTGTTCGCTTACTTGAATGAAGTGACACTAGACCAGAATCTCCAGGTGATAGGGTGAGAAGTACGAATGTCAACACTGGGTCTAAAGATGGCATAATCCATTTCATCGAGCAGAAGCTGAACCGACCATTGCAATGGAGCATTTATATGTTACATACAAATGAACTTCCCTTAAGGCATCTGTTTGAGCGATACGACGGGAAAACAACTGGGCCAAGATCATTCAGTGGATCCATTGGTAATGCTCTTAAGACTTGCCATGAGATGCCTGTGGTAAAGTTCTCCCCAATTACGGTTGGGGCCGATAGCATCCCAGTTCTCACAGATGAACTCATAGAAGATTTAAGTAATGATCAACAATACATGTTCAGAATAATTGGGGCCGTAAGAGAAGGATATGTTGACGGAAGCCTAGAGAAACTCAAGCCTGGTCCCCTTAACAACTCTAGATGGTTAACTCTAGCTAATAGACTGTCATTATTATGTCCTCCAAAGAATCCCTCCAGAGAGTTACATAGCCTTGTTCTGTTCATAGTAACAAACTATGGTCCTAACTGGTTCAATATAAAATTTAAACTGTATCTGCCTGATCGACCCAAACATATCTTTGATGCGATAAAAAGGTTCAACCTGTTACCCAAGATATACAAAAAGTTGTTCAACCTTATATATCACGGAATGCCTATTTTGCTCACACAGAAAATATTTTTCTATCAATGCATCAATGCTGTCAGAGAGTGAGCAAAAGCTGCGCAAAGTTGCAATCGATCGAATAATTCAGACAAGAAAGTGTAAGGAAGCCAATATAAGGAAAATCAGAGAATTAGAGTACCAGAATTGAACTTCAAAGCATCACATTGGACAGACAGACATCATACCCCATTCACACACAGAACGTCGAAAGAGCCGTGAAGTTGGTTACAGATGCATCAGCATCAGTAATATCACAGGAATCAAGAGACGGATTTATTAGGTCAAGAATAAAAGTCGCTCTCTGCTTCCCTCACTTGAAACCAAAAAGGATCTAATGCCTCTCCTGAAAAAAATAATATTTGAGATGAACGGGTTTTATATCGCATTCAAATGTAATTGATTTATGGCATCCAACCATGTGAGACCAGATACAATTTTATTTCAATACAATGTTTGCACATTGGTGTTTTTTAAGTATAGTTTTGCATTATAAAGCGTTTTCCTTCAATTTTTTTTTTTTTTATAGAACACTTAGTTTTTATCTTATGAGCATATTTTTATTTATGAACAACCAGCTGATGGCCATTTTGCTTTTATGTAAAAATGCGAGAGATGGTTTGAGTTACAAACATTAAATGATTGAATACATCATTGTTATGTTCTAATACATCAAAAAACAAGTGAGGCAAATAAATTTTAAATAAAAAGTTGTTTCACTCCGTCCCAATATATATATAACCTTTGGTAACCTTTGTTTAGCTTCCGCCCGAATTGTTCATTCTGACGAAGGTCAAGCTTTTCACTGCACCTTAGACCTACAGTTTAACGTGGAATCCGAACCACGCCCCATCAGCAGCCCAGCGTCTTAACCACTAGGCCACCTCGGGTACCCATTTATCTACCAACCACTTTATTGTGTGGAAGGATGAACAGCTGGGTTTTGCTGCGCGCCGGCTGCCGTTGGGTCTCGAACCCGGGGCCGATGGATTCGCAGTCAGCGACGCTAACCACTACACCACCGAGGCGCATATATATATATATATATATATATATATATATATATAACGTAAAGAACGACGCTTTGTATAGGAGAATATTCCGCGCAAGATGAGAGCGAAAGAACGAAACAAATGAAAAAATGAGGTAACCACCCGGGAATCGAACCCGGGATCTTCCGATTGCCGGTCAGATATGATAACCATTACACCACGGGCCTCACTCAATCAAATGTCGTAATTCCTCTACATGCGCGCAGAAACCAATGCCCCAAAGGGGCACCTCCCGCATGCTGTAACATTATATACATTATAACTGCAAACACACAGTATAATTAACGTAAAGAACGACGCTTTGTATAGGAGAATATTCCGCGCAAGATGAGAGCGAAAGAACGAAACAAATGAAAAACTGAGGTAACCACCCGGGAATCGAACCCGGGATCTTCCGATTGCCGGTCAGATATGATAACCATTACACCACGGGCCTCACTCAATCAAATGTCGTAATTCCTCTACATGCGCGCAGAAACCAATGCCCCAAAGGGGCACCTCCCGCATGCCGTAACATTATATACATTATAACTGCAAACACGCAGTATAATTAACGTAAAGAACGACGCTTTGTATAGGAGAATATTCCGCGCAAGATGAGAGCGAAAGAACGAAACAAATGAAAAAATGAGGTAACGACCCGGGAATCAAACCCGGGATCTTCCGATTGCCGGTCAGATATGATAACCATTACACCACGGGCCTCACTCAATCAAATGCGCGCATGTAGAGGAATTACGACATTTGATTGAGTGAGGCCCGTGGTGTAATGGTTATCATATCTGACCGGCAATCGGAAGATCCCGGGTTCGATTCCCGGGTGGTTACCTCATTTTTTCATTTGTTTCGTTCTTTCGCTCTCATCTTGCGCGGAATATTCTCCTATACAAAGCGTCGTTCTTTACGTTAATTATACTGCGTGTTTGCAGTTATAATATATATATATATATCCTTATTTTAAATAGTTGTATTTCGAAGTGTGTATTAAAATTTTGTGTTACCTCACTAACCCTTCAAAATTCTAAGCTTCAGCAGTTAGGTTTAAACTTTGATCTTAATCTAAATATAGATGAAATTATTTCTAACTTTTCTAATAAGGTTTTATCAAGTGAAGAAAAATGAATTTTATCCTTCGGATTGGATTTTAAATTTCCTATTTTTAAGCTTGATTTTTGTCGTTATTTTTTGTTTGGAGAAACTTTACCATCAAATTGGTCTTTTTCCCTCTTTCCTTCAACACTGTAATCCAGTAGAAGATATTAAGCCTTTAGCAAATAAGTTTTATTACAAATTTGATGGTTTTAAAGTTTCTTGCCCAGTTTTTAGTTTTAATGATTTTAAAGTTCTCACGAACCTGTGGAAGGATAAGAATATAATTATTTGTAAGCCTATAAGGGTAAAGGTGTTGTTGTCTTAAATAGACAAGACTATTTAAATAAAATGTACAATTTACTCTCTGATTCTACCAAGTTTTTGAAACTGCAGACTGATCCATTTAAATATATTGTGAAGCTGGAAGACAAAATCAACAATTTTTTACGTTCTCTTAATCAACCATTACGATAAGTTTTTTGCTTCAGGTACTAACCCAGGGGTTGTTTATGGACCACCTAAGACCCATAAACGTAGAGTTCCGCTTCGCCCCATTCTTTCAGTCATAAATACTCCAAGTTATAACCTCGCTAAATTTTTGGTCCTAATCATAGACCTTTTCACGCGTAGTCACTTCACTTTGCGAGATACTTTTGAGTTTGTTGATTGTGTCACAAAGTTGAGATTTAAGGATTGTTTCATGGCTTCCTTTGATGGTTTAGTCTTTATTTACCAATGTACCTGTACTAGAAACTTGTGGTATTATCATATATTCTTTGTTTAGCTCCACTAATGATATTTTAGGATTAATTAAGCAAACAATTATTTTCAAAACTTTTAAAGTTATCAGTCCAGGACACCATTTTCTTCTTTAACAAAGAACTTTTCCACCAGCATGAGGGAATGACAATGGGGTTCTCCCCTTGGTCTGTCTTTTGCTAATAGTTTTCTTTGCTTTCACGAGGGAAATTGGCTGAGAAATTGTCCACCTGACTTCAAGCCTATTTTATTCAAACGTTATGTTAACGACTGTTTTGTCATTTTTAAGCATAAAGACCATGCCCCTTTGTTTTTAAATTGCGTTAATACTAAGCATCCCAATATTAAATTCTCTATTGAAGTAGAAGAACACAATAAAATTTCGTTTCTTGATGTTGCCGTAAATAAAGATAGTGCAGGCTTCTCCACACAAGTATACAGAAAACCAACTACCACCCAACTCGGTACTCATTTTTTCAGTAATATCCCACTTAGTTTTAAATTAGCTAGTATTAAAAGTCGTATTTTTAGAGCCTATCACCTCTGTTCAAGTTGGTCTTCATTTAACTTAGAAATTCAGTATCTTAAGAGATTCTTTAACTATAATTTTTATTGCACTTCAACTATTGAGACATTAATTTCAAAATTTTTAAATAACCTATATTCACCCAAAATAATTCAGTCCACGGTTTCGAAACAGAAGGTTTATCTTAAGCTTCCTTTTTTAGACCAACTAACTTTTAAACTCAATAAAAATGTTCACTCTATTTTTGGCAGACACTTCCCTCAATGCGATTTCATAATTATTAATTCTAATCCTAATTCATTGCAATCCTTTTTTCGCCATAAAGATCACCTCCCCATGCTTTTGAGATCCTTTCTAATTTATTTATATACATGTGCGACCTGCCAAAGTCGCTATGTAGGGCAGACTGCCCTGCAGTTAAAATTTAGGATTTCGAAGCATTTGGGTCTTTCTTATCGAACTTCTCGCCCTCTTTCCACTCCTGAATCCTCTGCTATTCGGCATCATTTAGAGACCCATGACCACCCGTGTCCCGAGGACTCTTTTACGATTGTCATCTGCTTGTAATTCACGTGATCTCAAAATTTTAGAATCCCTCGTTATCCGAAAATTAAATCCAGACTTAATGACAGTCTTTCCTCGATAAAATTACATACTTTATAATAACCAACCAGCCAACATCTTTTTTTAACACAACTAACTCACCAATTTAGATTCATACTCCTTTTCCTTTTCTCCAGTTGTCGTTTGCAACCCCTACCACTCAGGTTGGTCCTTTTAAATTTTAGTTTATTCTAGTGTTTACTTGCGATGGGTTTGACTTTTTATTATTTTATTGTCTTATAATTCAAAATTTTTTAAACTACTTTCCTTATTGTATAGGGTTTTACATTATTTTCTGTAAAAAAATTTTTACATTAGGTTTCTTTAGTTTTATATTATTGATTTTTTTCTCTAATTTTGATGTTCATTCATTTAATCACTGAAGATGGCCCCGGAGTGGACCGAAACGTTTGACCAATAAATGTTGAGAGTCGTGTCTCTCGTCTTTATATTCCTGAGTAGCATGGGCGCAAAATGGACGAGTGCAAGAATGTTGCAAAGGGGGCATGTTGCAAAGGGGGGTGGGGTATATTGCAAACGGGGTGGGGTAAGTTGCAAAGGGGAAGGGAGTATGTTGCAAAGGGGAAGGAGGCATGCAATGAAGGTGGTAGGGGAATGCAACAAATCAATATTGTCAAGGGGGAGAGGGAGCTTCGGGGGGAGAAGGGAGGATGACCTCCCCCAAAGGGGTAGCCTTAACCTAAGAGAGAAAGAGAAAGTAGAGACGGAGGAGTCTTTGGGGGAGAAGTTGGGATGTCCTGATCCCCCAAAGAGAAACCTAACTAAGTCTTAACCTAAGAATGAAGGAGAGTTCTTTATTCCGCCAGAGTCCGCATCATTATGAGCGTCCCGAAGCCAAGCAGGTCTTATATAGAGGATGGTGAGTTGCCAGATATCACTTTTTATATGTGGAGGGGGTTACCAGATACCACCATTTATTTTAATTGTTCAGGTATACATTATTAGGGTGAGTTGCTAGATACCACCATTTATTTTATTTACATGAGTTGCTAAATAATGTTTTTATTTATTAAAAGCAACATTGACTTTCTCCTTAAAGTTATTCAGAAAGACAGAAAGAAAGTTAATTATTTAAACGAAACCCAATATTAACAATAAAAGAAATACATTTAAACTGAAATAAGTAAAACACCATTACATCATTCTGTTTATTTAGACGAATTATTGGAAATATATAGAAGATAAATATACACTCCTATACATACGATGGATTATGTATATAATAAAAAATAAAATAAAAAATAGCATCACGTGATTGTTTTCCAAAACTAAATTTGCCTTTGATTATGTAATAAGTTTCCTTATCATTTTCCCCAATGCAACTATATATATATACACAGTAGACGCCGGATTTAGTGTCCTCGGATATTGTGTCTCGCCACTTATAGTGTCTCAAAACTAGGAAACAGTTACTTTTACATGGTAATTGCTATGGATAGAGTGTGTCTGATTGCGCTTATAGTGTCTCTTTTCAGCTAGTATAGTCTACTTGGCAGCTCTAGTTTACACTTGTATTTGTGATGCCGTGCTGTTTACAGGCTTACTAGATGGCCTGGAAGGAAAAGTTTTGTTTTAATGTAAAATGAACAGAGTTTTGATGTTTCAGTTGAATTGTAACACAATTTTAATGAGAAATTGCATAATAAAGGTGTTTATGTTGTACATATTCACTAATTTTAACCTTGCAACCCTCGAAAGACCAAACTGTGGATATAGTGTCTCATCGGATATAGTGTCTTTTTGGCTTGGCACCGAGTGGGACACTATAAACGGCGTCTACTATATATATATATATATATATTATATATATATATATATTAGAGAGAGAGAGAGAGAGAGAGAGAGAGAGAGAGAGAGAGAGAGAGAAAAAGTGAGGACCACACACACACACATATTGATTTTAAATCACTGTTAAAAATGCTAATTATCAGAAATCAACTTAAAGGGTTTGCATCAGACAATCGGTCAGACGCAGCGCTCAACTCAAATGATGCATACAATTGTCCTAACTCTTGTATTATTATTATTACGTGCGGTGATTTTACGAAGTTCAAGCTTATCCCCCTCCTCTCTAGTTGGCCTGGTGAAGTAGTGAGTTGACTTCTTTTACTCTCCACTTCAAATAGATATACCGACTCATCGGGGGTTGTTCTGTACCATGCGTCTAATATTCTTTTACACACCATAGATTTTAGTTCCTACTTTTTATCCGTACCGTAATAGTTGAAATTTCTCAGTGTTAAACTTCTATAAAAACCAAGCGACTTCTCCTAAAACTTACTACATTATTAACCCTGTCCCAGCCTTCATGCATTAAAAAAGTTCTACTTTATTGGTAACCTTCGATTAACATCCCCCGAATTGTTCATTTTGATGAGGGTCAAACCTTTCACACCGCCTTAGACCTACAATTTAACGTGGAAACCGAACTAAGCTGCAGCACGGGCGGGGAGAAATTACATTGTCATCGCCTGATCTCTGAACAGCACCCAGCGTCTTAACCACTAGGATACCTAGACATTCATTTTCATGAGTTATTTAATAATATTCCTACGCGAGAAGTAAAAAGTTAATCCGAGTATATTAATCAAAGTTGAGGATCGAATAGTATGACCGCAAACATATATTTTGCTAATATTTGGAACTATCGTGGCAAAGACTGTAAAATGCAATAAATTCACACACACACACACACACACACACACACATATATATATATATAATATATATATATATATATATATATATATATATATATATAACCAAATCGACAAGTCAGGAATCTTGGGAAAGCTGAGGATAGTATGGCCGCAAAACATAATAATGCACATTCTGCTTGTAGAAATCTTCTAGATTTCTTATTTTCTAATGATCTTTGTATTACTGTGCTGTTTCTGGTAATTTCAGGATTATGAAGAGTAGCAGCGCTAATTTTGTTTCCAGCGGTACTCAGCTGAGCGACTCTGATGAAGATATTCCTATAACGATGCAACTAAGATGATTCCGTCGCTTAGGTCAAAGTCGTACGAGGATAGGCTTAAAGAGTTAAAATTGACTACACTCGAGACTAGGAGGCTAAGGGGTGATCTAATCCAGGTTTTCAAAATTATGAATGGGTTCGATAACGTAGATAGAGATAGCTTTTTCGAAATATCTCAATATAATAGGACTAGAAATAACGGGTGTAAGTTGACAAGTAGAAGGTTCGAGACAGCAGTTGCCAAAAACTTTTTTACGCATAGAATAGTAAATAGCTGGAATAGTTTGCCGGTAGAAGTAATTAGTAGCACGTCTATAAACATGTTTAAAAATCGATTAGACAAATATGTTGATAGATTGGGTATAGTTTAAGGTAGTAAAATTAAGGCTTTGTGGGGATAGATCCCACAGCTCAACACAAGTGTTGTGGGATATAGGGAGGCAGCATCTTGGGTTAGGGGATACTCTCTGTCCTTACACACCCCATTTAAAGAGATTCCTCTGCCGAGCGGTGCCCCCCATAGTACTGTGAGGTATTGAAAAAACTCATGATCTTCACTTGCCCCACAAACACCTTGAAATGGGAGACCCAAAATGGGTGCACACACATTTCTACATTACTGTACAGTCTTTACAGCCACACCTACACTTTTCCTCCTAAGTATATATATTGTAATGTATATGGTTGTAAATTTTGACTTGGTCCGCAAACGATATGGACCGTGACTTATTTTTGGTTGGCAAGGTACTGGTATTGATGGATACCGTAATGAAATTGACTGGATTCTTTGGATCTGATCTATTTGCATGTCGGTTATAAATGGATATAGAGTGTAACATATTTGTGGATAGTAGTCTATTATGACTTGATCCTCTGGATCCAGAGATTCTATCTTTAGTTTTAAATCGATAATTAATTAGTTTTAAATTGATAATTATTTAGTTTTGTAAAAATTGGTCGTTGCCAATGTACAGGCAGTTTTTATAATAAATTTCTTATGTTCTTGTGGTTCGGAACCCACGTAAAATTGTAGGTCCCCTCCGCCACCACGGAGGACATACACAATACACAATTACGAACACAATTAGGTAGACCAGCCATGAGTGGATCCTAGGGTCTTTGTTGGGCTGAAACATTATAACATTATAACGACTTGCTTCCGAAAAATTGAGGCTCAACTAGTATGGCCGCAAAAATAATAATGTAAAATATTGTTGTGATAGAGATGGTTGTTCAATGTTGTGAGGGATATTGCATAAAGGGGTGAGTTGGGGAAAACCGAGAAAAGTGTGGGCGCAAATGCAAATATTTTCGTGGTAGAGATCTGCAAGTGCCAATACACGATGTGAGCATTAAATCTACGGTGAGAATATAAAGACACCATTAGTCGTCCAAAGCTTGGTCCCATAATATAGGTGTTACGATTGGCACACAAACTTATCATAGCCAGCCCAGTTACATTGACAACCAATCATTAAATTTACGAACCGACTCTTAGTCTTTTGGGGCGGTGCTTGGGATCATGCGTACAAAACGAAATATTTTTAGCTGGGAGTCAGAGTAATTATTTTCACCAGTAAATAAACATTCCCTCCGCCATGAATCAAGAACTTTATATAGTTTACCGGATTTATATCAAGATGGTCACATTGTAGTGTTGTCCACAATTAATCTTTTTAACGCCACTGACCGGGATGGATTATTTCCAACGCAAACCGTTGATGATATTTGCAATGATGCTCCTTATGATCCGACGCAAGGGACTGCCGTAGAAATGTAAGTGCCTATAATTTTATTTTTTGGAGTCAATTATTCACAAACTTGTGCGTACCAGAAAGAGCACTGTTCTGGATTATTTCGTCATATATATGGAGGGTTGTATTAGTTCACCTTATCACATTAAAAATACTTCATTTAGGTAACCGCAATTATAGATTAGTTTGCAATTATGCTAAAATCCTGTTTTGAATCATTGATTTTTTTATAGCAATCTTTTGCATGTTTTTTATATAAATTCAAATGCTATTCGTAATTATCTCTTAAAGGAACTTCTCTGAGCGGTTCAAAGATACCTTCATATTGTAATACTCTTACTATATGTATACTCTGTGTATGTTTTTATTAAAAAAGATTCAGTATGAACTAATGAATTATTCTTTCTCCTTTAAGGTCCTATGAGGATTTGACACGTGTTATACAATCTTTTCGTTTTGAAGAACCCCATGTCATGGACCTGAATACGGAGGTAGAAGATTTTCCGAGCAATCAGCCCAACGAATGTCACATCATTAACGAAATAATGTAAGTGTTCTTTTTGTTTGATCTTTTTTTGGGGGGGAAGAAGACAATGTATCTTAATCAATATATTAAATGAAAGAAATCGTGTTTTTAGTACAATAACCATCTTAAACTACAGAATATACAAACTAACATTATTGGTTACAAATATATATATAAACACACGAACAAAACATCATACTATACAACGAGTACGCACAATTGGAAAGCGGCTTTTTATCTGTCTGCATACCATTTCATCGTTTCGTTGAGTGTGACACGAGTCGAATAATTTTAAAAAATTATAAAGTCTTTACCGCGTGACATATGCATGAGAAATGAAAGGCAGTACATTCCACACGTATTACTAAAATATCCTTGTAACCGGAATGGGTTCCATACAACTTCGGGGATATGCAACTGGCCGAGAAATTTTACAATAACAGGGTCACTCCAGGGTTGAGTCCCGAGTGAGTCAAAATAGTACAGGCGGTCCCTATTTTTAAAGTAGATTGCAAACCAATGAATCCCTTCATTACCAACGACATCTGCTTTCAAAATAAGACTACCGCAATCTCGCGTAGTTGACAAATTCAATGTTTCATTCTTCGCAAACACAACGATAAATTTGGAACGTGTGATTCGTTCACTATTCATTACTCTCTGAAGTGTATTCGTATCCATTTTAAAAGTCAGTGATAACGCCCGTAAATCTGTCTACTTCTATTAGGGCTTGTGACTCGAGATATACTAGTACACTAATAGGTGCGTCTATAGGCTTGGTAAATTTCAACCTGACTGAGATGTTTCCGCTCTGTTGTGGACTTAAATGTGTATTTACGCTAGCAGATAAGTCAGGTGTGATGTCAAACTGATAAAGGTTAAATTGATCAATGAATTCTTTCTGCGTTACCCCATTCCCGAGCTCATCACAATCACCTGCAATATGGGCCAGATTACTATATGCTCTCGCGCAAAGACGTAACACAGTATCTGATGAATAGTCCGCATTCAATGTTCCTCCCAACGCAATGCCATTAACGTATAGTTATATTTTTAAGTCCGAAAATCTCGAATTTAAAGGCACTCTTTTTATATTTTCCATTCACCGAAGCATGGTTCTGCATTCCAATTAATATCCTTTTAGGAAGATTAACCAGGGCGATGTTTTCTATCTGTTTCGATGCCAACCCTCCTGGCACCGTGTATAGTTTGATTTGTACTCTGTTAATAGGGTATTTTACTGAGGTGTTTAGTAAATTTTTCTCAATTTCTACTGTTTTGGTGAACTTAATTTCACTTGCCGTACGCGGAGGTATGTCTCCATAATGTGAACCACAACGGGTTTTGCTCTCTCTTCTTGATCAGCATTCAGATTTAAGCAGATCTCAGGACTCGTGCGGGTGAGCTTTATTTTCATAACCACCCCATTCACAAGCAACTTCTCCTGGAATGTGAAATCTGTATGCAGGCGTCCAAAACACTCGTATATCTTCTTTTTAAATTTTTTAAATTTGTCCTTTATACTACTTTCGTCTTTAGTTTGATAATATCCCTCGGCCCTTAAAAAGGTATCCTTCGCTTCTTTGGAAAAGTTGAGGACATTTTCCAGATAGGCTCATAGGTGATAGTACCCCGTGCCTGCCGATATGTTGACCTGATTTAAATATACCACACTGGTTGAATATGGAGTGCAGAAAGTTTGTTTCAGGGTTTACAGCATATTTGTCATCGCAGTCCGTTCCATCAAAATGGGCTATACGTAGTTTAGCGTACATGTGCACACAGCTTGGATCAAAAACGTAAGGGCCTGAGCTGGGTATCACTAATTCTATAGGGGCACTCGGGGAACTAATTGTGTTTAAAGGGTTAATTGTAATAAAGTCACTGTGTTCAATAGAAACTTGAGTTGGGGGCATCTCAAAGAGGAATAGCTCCGATTTACAGCATTGTGAACTACACGTATGGATGAAGCGTGCCATGACGAGTTAGAAATAGTACCTCCTCTCTTGACAAGTAGTAAACAAACTATGATACATGAGTTCAATCTCCTTAGCTTATACAGTCAAAAAAATGATCAACCATGGGCTTCATTCGCTTACAACACTTCTTTTTTGATATCCTTTTACGCTTAATGCCATGTGATAGTAATCCCTTCTTCCGGACAGTCCTCTTCTTCTTCCCGCCACCACGCATTTTTCTCTTTGCATCTTTGACGATTTCGTCCCGTGCACGTTTTAAATGTTTTTTTTAGAGTTCCTTTAGGTTTAGCCCCAGCCAATATGTCTTCTGCAGTGTTAAGACCTGATTGTAGCGCTTTTCCTTCCAAGGTATCTGGCACCCCTCTTCAGCAAAGGAACAACCGTACGTAGTATGGTTGGAAAAATGGACCCAAGTCCACTACCACGCTGGTATCTCACCCCTCAATAGACGGTGAAAGGCTTTCTGTCCATTATAATTCAGTGCGTCGAAAGTGCAGCTTCACTGTTAAGCTCCCGTTACCGAATGGGAAATTTTTACCCTCAATCGTTCTTATATATATTGAGATATTAGTTATTAGATTAGTTGCGACGTTCACATAATGGGATCTGTCATATGTAATACTCAAACTCCTTCCTCTATGGTTGGGAATGTGAGCAATGCGCAGCAGGCGTGCCTGGGTATCCCCAACAAACTGGTGCTCCACTATATTTCTGTAAATACAGCACATGTCTGGGGGTTTATAGCCGTCAACCATTCTCTCCAATTTCAACTGATACATTAGGCTGGACAAGTGTTGTGCCTCGTGAAATGTGTCTCTTTGGAAGGCTGAGCGATATCGTCCATCGGTCATAATTTTGAACATTCTTTGGTCTTTAATATTTCGGTTAGCCTGCGATTTTAGGGCCACAGTGCATGCATGGGAATCATTGTTTACGATTTCGTATACTAAATCGCCCGTAAGATTTGAGCTTTTTAAACTAACGTTTAAGTCTCACACAACACCCTCGGCCTCACCATAGTGACCCTCCCTAGTATTACTTCTGTACTGTAATACTGTGCGTACCCAGTCTGGTCGGTACGCATGGTTTCATCCCGAGTTACCTCGGCTTTTTCACACTCATTACAGTCTCTAAGAATCGTAAAAACGGTATCTTTATAATCACTATTTAAAGAGAGGGTGTCCAGCTGAATTTCACATATCCCCACCTCATACGAATCACGGCCCAATTCAATGGGTCCATGGGTTGTTAGGGTGTGCAGACAGGGACGAGGAGGACGGGAGTGTGACGTAGAAATGGTTAGGAGCCATGTTGCATACTATTTAAGCTTCATTATTGAATCAGCTTTTATAAAGGTGTTGAAGCTTTCTGGGTATCCTAGCAATTTCACCAGGTACATTTTTCTCTTTCCTGAACCTTTGCTTCCTAAATTTTTTTCTCAAATTTAGACAAATTTTTTCCTAAATTAAATGCCACTTTCTGCAACTCGTCGCGGTAAAAGCCTCCTGAGATTTCTTCCCCATTCAAATCTTCAACGTAATACATGATTATCTCACCTTTAGGTCTCATAGCCCTAACTTTAAAAATCTCACGTGTCCATCCTTGCTCAAATCCCTTCGCGAATTTATTTCCCGAACGTGACAGCCTTACATAACACTGGGGAACAAATTTCAACTTTTTGTCTATTGAATTAGATTTGACAGTTAGTTCTAGGTAATTTGGGTGCGCTGAGCACGAATTTTTACTCGGTTTTGCTCTATCAGGTCCTGATTTTGCTCAACACCCCTCCTCTTTCGTCGTATTCATAAAAAGGTTTTTTTCTCAATACTCGCTGTCTTTTTGCAGTTACACATTATGCAACTAGGTTTTTATCTAGGTATTTGTACCTATTGTTATGGTATTGTTGTATTATGTATATTTTTATATGTAACACCCTAAAAATATTTTTAATTTTGTCATTTTTAACCCATTTTAATATTAGTAAATTAAGCTAAAAATATCATAGAATTCTAAAATTTTCTCGAGCGTTCCTGTTCTCTGTAGAGTATTCTAGAGGGACAACTAAAATATATAAAAGCGACTCGTTTCCAGAGTTAATCAGTCAATTCAATCAGTCAGTCAGTCAGTCAGTCAGTTGAGTTAGTTAATTAAGTTTGGGCATTAACATAATTTTGAATTGGCATATGATTTAGTGAGTAATTTTGTCATCGTGATTTAATATAGTTGATTTAATTAGACGTAATTTATATTGTACCTACTCATCCGTGTTTCTAGTTTAATTTCATAGATTGTAAGTACCTATTTCATAATAAGTACCTATTTAAACTAATTTTTGTGTTTATATTTCAGATTTTCTTAAATTTATATGAATTAAGGGCTTTAAATACCTTTACAAATTGGCAGAACAATCAAGCAATATGTCATCAAGCACTAGAAAGTTCAAATGCAAAAACAACCCTGATTCCTTCTGTTATATATGTGGAAATTTTACACTTCCACATCAACGAGCAAATATAACTGACTTCGTAAAAAGAGCTTACTTAGCTTATTTTGGCATAAAACTGGGGGACCAAGATAAATCGTGGGCTCCACATAAAGCCTGCACTATATGCATTGAAAGACTGCGACATTGGACGAAGGGTTCGGATTCAAAAATACCTTTTGGAGTTCCGATGGTAAGTTTATGATTTCATAAAACTACGTAATTTAATCACTAGTATACTGTAACTTACCTAAATGTAATTGTAACTTAGGTACAT
Source organism: Bathynomus jamesi (assembly GCA_023014485.1). Classification (NCBI taxonomy): domain Eukaryota; kingdom Metazoa; phylum Arthropoda; class Malacostraca; order Isopoda; family Cirolanidae; genus Bathynomus; species Bathynomus jamesi. The sequence goes on along the minus strand of JAJOZX010005008.1, from coordinate 321,540 downwards.
AAACAAAAATTTACAGAAAATGTTTATAAGAATCTCAAATATTGCATAAGGTTGAAACACATAGAAATGTTAAATGTTTGGGTGATAACTTTTGATAAAATTCATAAAAACAAGTCTCTCGTCGCTTTTGTTAACGCTTTACAATTTTTTTTCCATATCAGGTGTGGCGAGAGCCTACTAACCACGAGACCGATTGCTACCTTTGCTTTGTCAAGACTTCGGGCTTCACTAAGAAAAATAAACATTGTATCGAGTACCCAAATTTCGACACCGCGATACGACCTGTGCTACATTCAAATGAGATCCCCATTCCAAAATTTAAGGGTCTGCCAACTCAAGAATTAGTTGAAGATGTTCCTGAAAATATTGTTATGCACTTTGAGGAGTCAGACACCGATTTTGACCCCAGCGTATTTGAAAGTCAAAACGATCCGCAAAAGTTTAACCAGGCCGAGTTGAATGATCTTGTAAGGGATCTAAATTTGCCAAAAAAGGCTGCGGAAATTTTAGCTTCAAGACTTAAAGAGAAAAACTTGCTTACTTCAAACACATACATTTCATTTTACAGAAAAAGAGAAGAACTTGTTAAATATTTTAGAACAGAGGATAGTTTAGTATATTGCTGCGACATAGTTGGTTTGTTAAAGAAGATGGGGGTTGAGTCTTACGATGCAAATGATTGGCGCTTGTTTTTAGACAGTTCGAAAAGAAGTCTTAAGTGTGTGTTGTTGCATAATGGCAATCTATACGGCTCGATACCGATTGGGCACTCAACAAAATTAAAAGAAAAGTATGAACATATAGAAAAGGTTTTAAATCTTATCAAATATAGGGAGCACGAGTGGATCATATGTGTTGACTTAAAAATGGTTAATTTTCTGCTAGGACAACAAGGAGGGTATACTAAATATCCCTGCTTCCTTTGCTTATGGGACAGCAGAGCCAAGGAAGAACATTATTTCAAACAAATCTGGCCAGCACGAACATCACTTACTGTCGGAGAAAAAAACGTAATTAATCCACCTTTAGTGAGCAGAGATAAAATCATATTTCCTCCTCTGCATATAAAACTAGGCCTCATTAAACAATATGTAAAAGCTTTAGATACGAACGGCGAGTGTTTCAAATACATAACTTCAAAATTTCCAAGTTTAAGTTATGAAAAAATCAAGGCGGGAATTTTCGACGGTCCACAAATAAGAACAATGATTAAAGACAGCAATTTTCCTAATGTCATGAATGAACGCGAAAAAAATGGCTGGTTCTCATTCGTGGACTTGATAGAAAACTTTTTAGGCAATTATAGGGCAGATAACTACGAAGAAATCGTAAAAAAACTTTTAAGGGACTACAAAGAGTTAGGTTGCAATATGAGCATAAAAATGCATTTTTTGAATAGCCATCTTGACCAATTTCCAAGTAATTTAGGTGATGTAAGTGACGAACAAGGGGAGAGATTCCACCAAGATATCAAAATTATGGAGGAACGGTACCAAGGCCGCTGGGATTCCCACATGATGGCTGATTACTGCTGGTGCTTGAAAAGAGACCTGCCATCAACAAGCAAATACGCTAGAAAGTCTTACAAAAGAAAATTTTTGCCACAGTGAAAGCTTCATATCTGTTTGTTTTTTTATTTTAAGTCATTTCTATCGTTATAATGTAATTTTACTGTAGTTTGAACTGCTTGTATTCATGAAACTTGAAAAAAAAATTTAACACATGACTTAATTTTTTAGTCCTAATTTGAAAAATCTGGAAAATGGCACATAGGCTGTCGACAAGAATCAGGACCTGATAGAGCCAAACCGAGTTGAAATTCGTATTCAGCGCACCCAAATTACCTAGAATCAAGTGTCAGATATCATTCAATAAAATACGTGTTGCCCAGTGTAATCATTGATTTTGAAACGCGCAGTGCGTGGTGGTGTTCCATCTCTTCTCACTTCTGGGCGCGTACCTCTTTCTAAAACCTCGTTAGGTGTTGTCCCAATCGTGTGATGGTGTGAGCGGTTGTAGGATGAGCCCAATGATTCCAGAATGTCTAGAAAACTATGTTTTTTTATATGTAAAATAGCGGTGCATGCGCTCCTTTATAGTACGTTGAACTCTTTCAGCTAAAGAAGCCTTATGTATAGAATTGGTAGTGTAATAGCTGATATTAAACTCTGTCAACATGTTCTGAAAAGCACGGCCTATAAATTCCTTCCCCATATCCGTACAAAAATAGCCAGGAACCCTGTTTTCTTTTAACATCAGCGTTTTGGTGGCTTTAGCAACTGTTTCAGGTGATTTATTTTTCAGAGGAATAGCCACAGATATCTAGAGAATACATCTATTATGAATAGAATGTAGCGGTAACCATCGTTATACACAGAATATCTTTGCATGTCTGTTAAATCTGCTTGCCAAATAGAGTCAATCGAAGCAGCTGTTGTCTTGGCTGTTTTAAACCTTTTTCTCACAGGCTTATGAAGTGTATAAGCGTCCTGCTCCCGCAAAAATCTCTCAACATCTTTTTTCCTACTCCGTAAACACTTCTGTCTATCTACGCCTCCGTAGGAGGCTGGGTTAGAAATGTCATAATAACGTCTTCTTAATATGTTAGCCATTTGCGTATTTCAGAGGCACGTAGGTAGCGTTGACCGTTGTTTAACCTCTCCTTTCTCCTCTTCAAAGGTGTTACCGCCGGGGTGATGGCGTCTTCAATTGTGTCACGTGCTTCGCATGTTCCAAGTCTTTTAACCTGTTCAGATTTCCTATCATTGTTTTGGGGACATTTATTTGTTGTAGTCTTGCTTTATATATGCTTCCATCCTGATGGTGAAGGCCTATCCCACTTTCTCACCAGATCATGGACAATGGCCACGATATTCGATCCCTGTACCTTTGCTCCTTCCACAATGATCTCGCCTGTATCGGTCCATTGCATGGCGGGGTCCTCATTTAATAGATTATAAAGACTTAAACCTTTATTCCTCAATGTATGTGAGAGGGTGCTTTTTAATACATGCTCGATATGTTGTGTGGCCAGTCCATTAATCTTTGGTTGGTCAGATCTATTGTCGGACAGAGGTCCTATGTCACCATGTCCATCGTTCCCCGTGCTGTGCCTGATAACCACTGGAATCTCTGTCGGGTTCTTATAATTTTCGTACTCGTGTTTTTTCACTGTTTAATAGGGCTAGCAATTCGCTTTCCATTCTTTTAAGCCTGCTTTTACAGGGATCTAGATCCGTGTCTGGATTCTTTGAACTTTGCAGTGAAGCAGAAACCTCGTGTGGAATCACTACCACTTTCTTCATTATATTAATCTAATCAGTAAAGGACCCAAAACTGAAAATAAAATGGGGAGGAATAACCCTCCTCTTTGTACAATAATTCGTTTTTTCTTCCCTACAGTTTGATTTTTACGAGCGAATGCACGTTTTATGTTCTTGTAACGGCGAAGGCGAGCCTTCTGAGGTGGATTCATTGATACATTGCAATTTATAACGTTAAGACAGATTTCACAGATGCATTTTAAAAAGTCGGAGTCGATATTTTTAATAAACATCTGTTGCATTGCCCGGGGCAGTCGATGATAGATTTTTATTAATACATGGTATTTCTTTAGCCTCTTTGTCATTCTGGAATATACACCGTTTCAGGCTCGTTTGGAAATATATTCGTTCTTAGAAGCACCCTAAACGTGTTTCGTGGATGAAAGTCGCGAAGCAAATATCTGTAACGCGTGCTTGTACTTCTTTATAAACTTCCAAAAACTCCTTACGCTGATTCGGGAGCATTTGATTGGCTAATACCCCAATTTGTGATACATCTCTACGTTGCGCGAATAAGACTAGATATTGTGTATTTAACGACACATCCCGCATGTATCTATTTTTGAAAAATAGATTCTGATTGACGAAGAAGACGTTTATGTTAAGATGGTGGGAGAATACTGTAAATGTCTTGGCAAACGTTTTATCCATCTCCAACATGAGATCGTCAATTATAATGACTGTATGTTCATTTCCCTTTAACGAATTAACATCATATACACCTTTGTGGAACAAAATATCATTTTGGTACTTGTTGAACACTGATTGATACGTTGAATAGCACCATATATCTTTATGCACAAATTTTGAGAACATCTCTCCCTTTTCTTTAATTATTTTAAGCATAAACACAGTTTTACCACATCCTGTAGGGCCAGATATAATACATGTGGATGGGCTCGTGAACCTGAATTTTTCTACAGAATCCATTTCTAACACGTCACACTCCTAAGTGGACCATTTACAAAATATTACAAATTTTGAGTGCTGCTCCTTATATTCTACAGTCTTGTTTTTCTCTTCTCCCACAGAACCATGAATGACAATGAGGTACAGCACCCCATCATCGACATTACAGATGACCCCGACGACAGTGTAGTTGTGATCACAGACTCCATCCCCATTGCCGAATCCGCACCAACGATACCTGTAGCACCCACAATTTTCGGGCGCAGAAGCTGGGGGGCGTGAAGGAACTTAGGGGTACAAAGGTCTGCCGTAACACCTATAGGAAACGTTACCAGGTACCTGGTACCTATGATACCGTACCCTTTGGATACCATAATCTTTGATGTGTCTATTGTTAACTTATTTATTACAGGTATTTGTAAATATTATATAATATATATATAATATATAATATAATATATATATACACACACACACACCTTGAATATAATCTTTGATGTCTATTATTAACTTATTTATTACACGTATTTGTGTATATATATAATATATATATATATATATATATATATATACATATATATATATATATATATATACCTTGAATATTTCGTTTATTAAATAAATCGTATTTCAATTAGCGTTTCAATTTCTCCTTTGTGTGTGTGTGTGTACACAGGAGAAAGTTCTAAGCTCCGCCCACTGTAAGACGAGCAACGTGAGTCATGCTACTACCTGGGCTTCCCTGCGTGCTCAGTTGATCGCAGTAAGCCCTGGACCTCAGACGTGTATTCTCCTGCGTAGACAGAAAATAGTAATGACTACCTTTAATATTGCGTGTTCGACGTTTATGAAATGGTAATCTGCAAAGTGTCAAGATGTGGTGGATACTGAAAAACTCCCTATTCCACCCTCCTTTGATGCTTTTAATGCTACATTGATTCGTGCGAAGGAGCAAGATGTACAAATACTCTATGGCTATTCTAGTGAGAGCATTGTAGGATTTCGTGGGACAAGTAGTGATGTATTGAACTATGTTGCAGGACTACACTTTATAAAAGCTTACATATACCGTGAAGTAAAAGAAACAACACCTGCAGAAGAGAAGCAACGGATATGAATAGCGAGTCTTGTTGATGAGTGGTATGACAAGCGATATTATGTCATGTTACATCATACTGAGTACTCGTGCCCTGCGACTGAGAATGTAAATCTTGTCATCATGGAGAATCTTAAGTATTTTTATCACTATATTAAAATATATCATGACGAAGTTTGTAGTGAGGTTGTGGCTAATGCCCTGTGTGAGTTTTTAACAGACTTTAGAGATGAGTATCGCTTGTTAAACAAAAAGGAAAAATATGGGCATATGTTCCTCTCAAATAGTGCGCCAGAATGTGAAGATATTTAGTTTGTGGAAATGAACGTGTGGTGAGTGATAAAACATTAAAACCGTTATAAAATGTGTTTAGTTCGTGAAAATCCCCCCTTTGCAAAAATGTCTGGTGTGTATTCGGGGGAATGGGAGTGATAAAACATTAAAACCGATATTACTTCATGTATCGGAAAATTTCTCAAAATACCTGCCCAATATAATGGGATACAACGATTCATGTTGGAACAGCGCCGTACACGTTTCATTAGCTTATGGTGTGACTCACTCCCCCCGTCGAGCCGATGCGTTGCATGTGGCTCATAGTTATCTCAGAGCTTGAACCGAGTGGACGTGCGCTCCTCGAATACGATGGAACTTCCTTTGAGCAGCATTCTCAACGCCGTGTACGATGTGTCCGTGACGAAGTCGTTGCGCGTGTTCAGGCGTAAATCCGGTGCCGTTAACTAAGTACTGGAAACGGATTGTAGACAAACAAACAAACGGAATGTCGTTTATTTAAGTGTCGAGGAGATGAATAGAATCTTTGTGATAGTTGAGAAGTGGAGTAACGATCGTTATAAAGTTCCTACAGGTGTAGGTACAAGAAGAGAGCAGATTAGTGACACCCCTCATACGCCGTTGTTTGTACGTTGTGTATAAATAACGATCGGCCATGCATTGATATACGGCTGATGTGGAAGAATGCTTCTGATAATAATGCTCTTGTCCCTACCCGAAACCGTTTCATCCTCGACAGAATGTTTGAAATCGTCGGATTCTGCAAGCTGAAACCTATATTAGATTCGCGTGTTACGGATATGTTTTATTTTGATACGGTTCTTGAATACGCATACACCGCTCTGCTCGATGGGTTTACCGAGTGTAGGGCTGAACAAGGTGAGAATGGTCTAGAGCTGGAGGATTATTTAAAAAGTTTAGACGCTTTGAAATATCATGAACTTTGGTCCAAAGCACTTGATCGGTACAGGGCTGAGCTCAACTACACCGTTCACCGTGAAGAACTATTTCTTTATATAATGAGCAGTTGTCATAACGACTTAGAAGATTATTTAAACTGTCGCTATGCAGTGTGAAGATGAGTTCACGATTGAAAAGCACGGGTCGGTAGAAATAAACCCTCGATTGGAAAGGCGTGTTTATAAACTTATATTTAATAATGATGTTTTGGCTAACGATGAACTCTGTGCCTGCTTTTTATTGTTTTCTAACCGTATTTATAGGTAACTTGCCAACCGGATGTAAAGTGGGCACAAAAATAGTACTGAACGATATGAAGGCCATTTATATAGAGTACAGATTTCCCTATACCTTGAGCGGTGAAATAATATTAAAACGCGTATACTGTGTAATGCAAAGCAATAACGATGTAATTGTAGACTCGATTACGTGTGAGTTTAGTGTTTTTCGCAGTAAAACAAAGTGAAATGTATTTATTTTCAATATATTTAACATAATTGTGTATATATATTTCACCTGTACTGCTATATTGATGGCTATACGTTTTGTATTTCTTATTTTTTATTTTGTGCAGTAGAAGATAAAGTGTATGTATTTATTTATTTAACATAATTGTGTGTGTGTGTGTGTGTGTATTTCTTCTGTACTGCTATATTGATGGTTATACGTTTTGTATTTCTTATTTTTAATTTTTTATTTTGTTTTTTGATCATTCCAATGTATATTTATTTCCTATATATTTCTATAATATAATTGTGTGTGTGTATATATTTCTCCGGTACTGATATATTGACGGTTATATTTTTTGATTATATACATATCCTCGTTCATATTTCTTAAACTATTATTATTTTAAATTTTTTTTTATCATTCCAATGTATATTTATCTTCTATATATTTACAATATTTTGTATAAATAAACAGAAAGATGTAATGTTGTTTTATTTAATTATTTTGGTTGTAAACGATAATTAATTATACCAAATGGCTGCTTACGCCTTCTAAACCGACTGACGGATTTCTAAGCTAACTATTAAGAATTAATTAAATAAATAGCACAATCTGACAACTCAACCTGAACAAGCCATTTACGCCTTCTTAGCCAAATGGCGGATTAAGCCAACTGGCTGATTTACAACTAATAAAACAGCGGCGGGTCGGCTGAAGTTTTAATATGCACTTGGCTCATGCCAGGTGAACACCTCTCTTCCTTTCTCTCCTTCTTCTGTCTTTCTCTTGGGGGATAACGCCGCCTCCAAGTTTTCTGACTCCTTGTTGCACCTGCAACATTCCCTCTCCCCCTTTGCAGCATTGAGTTGTTGCAAACCCCACCCCCTTCATTGCATACCTCCCTCCCCCTTTGCAACATACCCCCACCCCCTTGCCGCATAACCCATCCTCCCTTTGCAACATACCCCCTCCCCCTTTGCAACATTGATAATTATATCTGCAACATTCTTGCACTCGTCCATTTTTCGCCCATACTACTTTCCTGCTGAGGATAAGATTCCCAAAGAACTCTTCCATCGTTACTATATATATATATATATACACACACAGACTTTATTCATAAAAACAATCTGAATGTTACCGAATCTCGTTTGTATTTTTTACTTCTAGCTTATGGTGATTGTGTTATATAAATAATCTATGTAATGTGAAATTAAATTGGATCGCCTAAAGATCTGTCACCCCAGCCTTTTGTAGTTAGCTTTATAAGGCTGACTAACGAAACTATCACGACCTAAAGTAACCAGTCGTCAAGGGCGTACAGTTGATCTAACGATTGGTTAGGTTAAGTCGTGATATTTTCGTTAGTTAGCCTTATAAAGCTAACTAAAAAAGGCTGGGGTGACGGATCTTCAGGTGATCCGTTAAATTATAGGTGATTGCTTAAAAAAATATTATTAATAAGCAACAATGTATATGTACGTTTTATTAACCTTTACACAATTATTTTACAAACCATATTTATGTAAAAATGTAATAATACAAACGAAATAAATGAATGTGTACAGAAAAATAATACTATTTCTTAGTTGTAAAAAGGAAAAGATGAATGAAAACACCTCGCTAAAATCCTACATCAAAATAAGACGAAACACACTGAACATTTTGAAAAAGTTTCTCGCTAAAGTTCGTAATGAGGTAGGTCTTTCCTGGGTGAGCTACATTCCTCTATTCTGATGTGGTGTGGTATTGCGGGTGGTCGCTAAAGTCCTCAATTATGTCGGTGTTGTAATATTGGACTGATTGTAGGTCTAGGGTGGGTTGGTGATGGGAAAGATAAGCTGCCCCATCCACTTAAGTTTAAGGTTTGGCATCCCTCTTACCCCTCTATCACCCTTCCCTAGCCCTTGCGCATCTTTTCCCGCAATGTTGCAAATGATGCAATAGGCTATATTCCCTTTATTTGAATGTTTTGACCCCAACCCCTCCTACTCCCCTTTCTTGGCCTCTGCGCATCATTTCTGCAATGTTGCAAATGTGCCGCTGATTGGGAGGACCTTACGCAGTACATCTGTGATTTCTCATGGAATGATTACTGCTTCCGTGGCCAGTGCCCTTCCGAGTGTGCTGAGCGCATCACGAAGGTGATTCTCTCGGGCATGGAGGCGTACATTCCATATTCTATTCCTACTACGAATCCAAAAAAAGGCCTTGGTTTAACTTTACTTGTGACTCTCACTCAGCATATATTTCTGCCCGGAATCGTGCAAAATCTGTTCTTCGACTCGCCAAAAATTCTTTCATCCGATAAAACTGTGAAAACTATCCAATTCCAATTCTTCTCGCTCTTTCTGACATCTAGCTAAGAACTCTTCACCAACTTTACTTCCTCTTCTTTCCCTCCTCTTTTCCATTCCAACGGCTCAGTTGCTGTCTCTTATCCTGACAAAGCTGAACTCTTCGCTCAAACTTTCGCTTCCAACTCAACTGAGGATGATTCCGTTGTTGTTCCTCCATCTTCTCCTCCCTCTGACTTTATTATGTCTGAAATTAGAATCTCTTCGAAATATGTTTTTTCTGCCCTATCTGGGCTCAACTCTCGGAAGGCGTATGGTCCTGATGGTGTTCCTCCTATTGTTCTTAAGAACTGTGCTTCTGTGTTGACACCCGGCCTAGGCAAACTGTCTTTGTCTCTCATCTGGTACTTTTCCCCTCCTGCTGGAAGTTTGCTTTCATTCAGCCTGTCCCAAAGTACGGTGACCGCTTTCAACCCTCCAACTATCGCCCAATTGCTTTGATTTTTTGCCTTTCTAAAGATTTTGAATCTATCCTTAATAGGAAGATTCGTGAACACCTCTCTCCTCACAATCTTCTTTCAGATTGTCAGTATGGGTTCCGTAAGGGACGCTCTACTAGTGATCTTCTTGCATATCTCTCTAACTCTTGGTCATCCTCCTTTCGAGATTTCGATGAAACTTTTGCTACTGCGCTAGACATATCAAGAGCTTTTGATAGAGTCTTGCATAAATCTTTAATTTCCAAACTGCCCTCTTTCGGTTTCTATCCTTCTTTCTGTGCCTTCATCTCTAATTTCAGTTCTGGACGATCTATAGTTGCGGTTGTAGATGGCCACTGTTCTTCTCTTAAAGCTATCAACAATGGTGTTCCTCAAGATTCTGTCCTGTCACCAACCCTTTTCCTTTTATTTATTAATGATCTTTTAATCGTCACTTCCTGTATTATTCACTCTTATGCCGATGATTTCACTCCTTACTTCTCTACCCACTTCCCAAAGCGTCCCTTTCAACAGTTACTCTATGATTCGCTTAGTACAATTATGGGACACCTGACGTCTGATCTTTCTGCTATATTTAGTTGTGGCAGAGAAAACCTTTTGACTTTCAATGCCTCAAAAACTCGGTTCCTCCATCTGTCTACTCGTCACAATCACAATATTTCACACGACTATCCCCTTACCTTCAACAACGCACAACTCAATCCTTCAACTTCTCTTAACTTTCTTGGCGTTTCCCTTTCTCGTGATCTTTCTTGGAAAGATCACATATACTCTCTTCTAAAACAGCTTCCAAGAGGTTAGATGTGCTGTACCGCTTCCGTAGTTTCTTCACCCTAACTCAGTTGCTGTCTCTGTACAGGGATCTTGTTCGCCCCTGTATTGAATATGCTTCTCATGTATGGGGTGGCTCAACCCACACAGCCGTACTTGACCGGATGGAATCAAAGGCTTTTCGTCTCATCAATTCCCTGCCTCTTACTCACTGTCTTCAATCCTTCTCACTTTGCCGCAGTGTTGCCTTACTCTCTCTTTACTATCGCTATTATAACGGACACTGCTTTTCTGAACTCTCTAACTGCATGCTTCCTCCTTTAAGAAGAGCACTTAGTACCAGAGTTTCTACACTTTCTCGTTCTTTTCTGTCCAACTGTCTAAGGCAAGTGTTAATCGGTATTTTCAATCTTTCATCTACTCAACGGTCAACTCTGGAACAATCTTCCTTAATCCATCTTTCCCCTTTTCTATGACCTCCAATCTTTCAAACGCCGTGTCTAGGCATCTCGAAAAACCAGGACCTTGATTTTGGCTCTCTTCTTCTTCTATGGGTGTGGGGCAGTTTTCCTGGCATTCGCCCTTGGCCCCTCCTTCCTGCATTAAAAAATTATACAATGTTGGAAGGACATGTTGCGATGTTGTATACAATGTTGCATTTTAACTGCATCGCATTCGAAAATTTTGTGCCCATACTACTTCAGCCCCCCTGCCTGGTTCTGTGTTCTTGGCATCGGCAGAGGGTGAGCCACGAGTAGAGACATTTACGGTCCCCTCCCCAGTGCACTCCGAGGCTTTTGAAGGTGATGCTACTTTTTGTATTTTGTTTAAAAGATTGTGTAGTTCGTAAGTACAAGTGTAGTGAGAAATAGGTTGAGAACTGTTTGTTTGAGAGCATGCTGGATTGCTCACAGGGTACATGAGATATGGAAAAACATTAGCTATGGAGGACAGTGACAGGAGAAACGGAAGTTCCATTACTCACTGTCTCCTACCTAAATAATTATGTTTATACAAACCCGTTTATTTTTGTAACTACTTCAAAATTCAATAATTTAAGTGCCTATATATGCATTTATATACTGTCCTCATTTATCTCCTTAATATTCAACCTTGCTCCACGTGTTCACTCTGCCATTATGCCATCCCCACCATATATATATATATATATATATATATGTGTGTGCGTGTGTGTGTGTGTGTAAGCAAAAACAGTCATGCAGTGAGGAAAACTAAAAAGTTGCTAAACCCTTTAATAATTAATAGAAAATGCTGAGTCATCTTAATTGCTTTTCTTTCAAAGGACGAACGAATGACAACAAAAGTTAGAGAAAATTCATTCGAAAGTTAATTCCATTCCGATTTCAATGAAACCCATAAAATGTATCCTGTACGCTATATAAAATTGTTCGTATGCATTCACCATGTATTCTGCTTTACATGTTTCGTAATATATCATATACAGTAAACCCTCGTCCAACGCGGGGGTTAGGTTCCTCGAGAACGGCGCGTTAGTTAAATCCGCGTTGGACAAACTTAATACCTTATGGGATAAATGGGGATACGTGAACGCGGCCGCGTAAAGTCTCCCATTAATACTTAGATACGTAGATTTTTTATTCACACACAAACGAATTTCCCTACCTATATTGTACATGAAATAAGAACATAATAAAATCATAAACATAATGATATTTACATACGATAAATAAAAGTGCGAGGGGCGACGCGAGAGGGAGGAAGATATGGGAGTGTTGGAGAGTGTAGGAGAAAACACTAGAGTGCGCATTGGCACGCGTACAGTAGTACTGTATTAAAGCATGTTTGGCGGACCGTGTACAATCAAATTTTCCGCTTTCGGCAAATAATTGTTCGCATTTATTTTTCCGTGTATAAGCAAATTCGCGCTGGACAAACACGCGTTGGACGAGGGTTTACTGTATATACAGTATATCTGAAAAGAAAATGAAAATAAGGAAAAAAAATTTAACAATGGAAAAATAAATTCTATCCTACAGATGATAATAATATTAATAAAAAGCTGAAAACAAAAATAGACCTAAAACCAAAACAAGTCATATAAATAACTACTGATGTTAACTAGAGCTACAAATATTTTCATTCCATGACTTATGAGGCATTCCCAGTTTAGAAGGCATAGGCTATACGGCAGGACTGATAAACAACTCCGGTAATTGGATTGGCAGAATTTTAAATTCGTTTCACTAAACTGTGCTGAGCACAGTGCTCGAGACATGGTGGTTAACAAATATTTTTGAAACTGAGCATCTTGGAGGTAAGTTATGCAGCAGTCAACCAAAAAGTTGTTATAAAGCAAAGTTAGTTATGCCACAACCATTTTATGATTCGCTGAAAGTTGCTGCACATAAATACATGCGCAGAAAGAACGAAAATGTTTCTTCATCTTCGCTTGTAGAAAATTTGAAGTTTCTTATAATCATATTTACTTTAGTATAGAACATCGATATTGTTTTATGATGTCCGAGTCGTCACTCAAAGAGCTGTTGATAAATTGATCCAATATTTAAATTTTTGTACTTGCTCTATTGGTTCACCTTTCATTCAGAAAATATAAGCGGTCTCTTTTGAATTTTTGGGGTGGAAATACAAAAACTTAGTCTTAATAACATTGAAAATTTCAAATTAATATCATGGTTCCGTGAATACAGCTTGCGAATTTTTTGTAAGGTAATCCACACCTTTAACCAAAGGGCCACTAGTAATTTAATACCATTGGCAGACTAAGTTAATTATCCCCATATTATCTATACATCCTAAGTTTGCTTCCTTAAATGGAGTAATTACACCATAAGTATACACATTAAACGGTAGATGAGATAGAAAGGAGCTCTGACCCGCATGAGGAACCAAAACACTCGAGATAATACGTTATCCATCCAACCGTAAAAGTTTGGTGAGTGTACCAAAATTTCAATACATTTTAGTTTCAAGATAAATGTTAATTTTACCGTCTTGAATTTCGGAATAGCTATAAATTCATTTTAAATTAGTTACCCATCATAATTCAATTGTAAACCACATTAATACTAATTTCATGTATACTGTATTATTTTATTGTATGTAAACCTAATTAATTATATATCACAATTGTCAGTTAATTATTTATATTCAAATAATTATTTTAATCTAATACCATGTCTATTTTGCAAATAAATAATAGAAATCCAAGGGTTATATTTTCCATCCTTGGTACTGTCGCAGTTTCGCCTAACGGACTCAATACGGCTAGTGAGATAATCACTGGTTGGCACTTAACCAGCGGCAGTGCTTATGGCTACATCATCCAGGTTAACCTATACCGGATAGATGCGCTACGGTCCCAAGCCGTAGCTTGCCTAGGCCCAACGACGACGACGACGAAAACCAACAATTGGTGACCCGGAGTTGGATTCCCCCCTTTTACCCGAACGACTAGGACTAGACTGTAACGTCGTTCGTGCCCATCACCCCCTTCACCCGAGCGACTAGGACCAGACTGTAACGTCGCTCGTGCCCTCTGCCCCTCACCCCTGCCCGTGCGCTCTGTGCCTGCGCTCGTCTCAACCTCCACTCCTTCGTTGGTAACTTATCGTCTTGCTTGTACGTCAGCAAGCATAGGAGAAGATGCCTGACGACGCTGGTGCCATCTCCCACTTGAGCGTAAAGCTCCCCGTCTTCTGGCCGGGTGATCCATTTATTTGGTTCCACCAAGTGGAATCACAATTCAACTTGGGAAGGATCACCGCTAGCAGGACAAAATACGATCATGTTTTGTCCTCTCTACCAGCGAGCATCATCTCTGAAGTCCGTGACGTCATCGTGTCTACTTCCACGAGTGAGGACCCATACAACGATCTGAAGTCTGCCATCCTGTGCCGCACCACTGTCTCCGAGCGTGAGAAACTACATCAGTTAATCTCAAAAGAAGAACTTGGAGACCGTAAGCCCACTCAAATGCTGAGGGCTATGCAGTGCGCTCTAGGCGAACGCGCACAAACCTTCGATAAGGACATCTTTAGACAGTTGTTCTTGCAGAAACTTCCTCCATCAGCTCAGCGTGTCTTGGCCACTATGGATCCTGCTACTCCAGTTGATAAACTAGCAGAAACTGCCGACAAAGTAGTGGAGATTGACACAGCTCCGGTCAACAACGTGAACACACAATCGGAACTGGAGTTGAAAGTGGAAGAGTTAAGTCAACAACTCAACCACGTTTGTTCTCTGCTACAAAATCAACGGCAAAGAAGCCATTCTCGGTCAAGATTTACGAAGAGGCATCGTTCGAGTTCCGGGAAGATCTGCTTCTACCACTCTAAATTTGGAAAGAAGGCTAGGAAGTGCATCTCCCCTTGCAATTTTTCGTCGGAAAACCCCAGCAGCGAGTCCTAATGGCGTCTAGTACTCGCACTGCCAACCTGTTATTCATAAAGGACAGGAACTCTGGTGTCAATTTCTTGGTCGATACCGGAGCGTCAGTTAGTGTATTCCCTCAAAAATCTGGTCATACGCACTCGGAATCTCCGCCTCTATACGCTGTTAACGGTTCACGCATACCCACGTACGGTACTCAGTCGCGTGAACTAAACTTGGGCCTTCACCGATCCTTCAAGTGGATTTTCATCTGTGCTCAAGTGCAGCATCCCATAATCGGCGCTGACTTCCTCCAGCATTTCAAACTCCTGGTGGATCTTGACAAGCGACGCTTATGCGACCAGGCCACACTGCTTTCTGTTCTTCCCAAACAGGTTGCCCTTCCGGACGCCTCGAACTCTGCACTTTCCCTCGTTCCCCCTAATTCCATGTACCAGTGCCTTTTCCAGCGATATCCAGGAATTCTTCAACCGATGCAGATGGGTGATACCATTAAGCACACCATTACCCATCACATTACAACAAAAGGTCCCCCTGTGTTTGCAAAACCCAGACGTCTTGCCCCGGACAAACTGAAAGCTGCCAAATCGGAATTCCAGCTTATGATAGATCTTGGGATAATAAGACCTTCCAAAAGCAGTTGGTCCTCTCCCCTACACCTGGTCCAGAAGAAGTCAGGAGACTGGAGACCATGTGGGGATTACCGGTTTTTGAATTCGACAACCATCCCGGACCGATATCCGGTACCAAATGTCCAAGACTTTACTTCTCTTCTCCACGGCAAATCTATCTTCAGTAAAATAGACCTCGTTAAGGCTTTCCACCACATTCCCGTAGAGCCTTCGGATATTCCCAAGACTGCAGTTTGTACACCATTTGGGTTATTCGAATTTGTGAAGATGCCGTTCGGGCTACGGAATGCTGCGCAAACCTTTCAGAGGTTTATAGATGAGGTCACCAGAGGCTTAGACTTTGTTTATGCCTACATCGATGATTTGCTTGTGGCCAGCTCAACGGAAGAGGAACATAAGGAAAATCTTTCACTCCTCTTTCAACGCTTAGAACAATACGGTGTTACTATTAATGCATCTAAGTGTGTGTTTGCACAGCCAACCTTGGAGTTTCTTGGTCACACGATTTCGCAGCACGGAATTACCCCCCTTCAGGACAAGTGTGAAGTGATAAAAAATTACCATATGCCAAATAATCAGCGTGAGTTACGTCGGTTTCTAGGTTTGGTAAATTATTACCACAAGTTCATTAAAAACTGTGCCAGTGTTCTTGCTCCTCTACACGCTATGATCACACACAAACGCAAGGTAACGAAATTGGTATGGTGTAGCGATAGTTTACAGGCGTTCGACAATGTCAAAAATGCTATCAATAGTGCATTGTCTCTGTCATTTCCTATCAGTGATGCCCCCCTAACTCTGACGGTCGATGCATCAGATGTTGCGATCGGTGGGGTGTTGGAACAAACCATTAACGGTCAACAAGCACCCATCGCGTTTTACTCGAAAAAGCTGCAGCCAGCCCAAACGCGTTATAGTGCTTTCGGACGTGAACTTCTTGCTATTTACTTAAACGTGAAGCATTTTCAACATTTCCTTGAAGGCCGAGAGTTTTGTGTTTTTACCGACCACAAACCTTTGGTCACTGTCTTCAATAAAAACAGCTGTAACCACTCTCCCAGAGTCATCAGGCAACTCGATTATATCTCGCAATTTACCACAGATATCCGCCACATCAAAGGTGTCTTGAACACTCCAGCGGATGCACTTTCAAGAATAGAGATTACTTCTGTTACCCTCAGCTCTACACTGTGAATGCTATTGCACAGGATCAAGATAAGGATACGGAACTACAAGACCTGCTCAGAGAAGACTCCACTCACTCACTTTCCCTCAAGAAAATGAGTATGCCAGGATTGTCTGTGCCCCTCTATTGCGACGTATCAACAGCTGCTATTCGCCCTTATGTCCCTCCATGTCACAGACAAGCAGTCTTCACGGATCTTCATAAGCCCTCCCATCCTGGTATCCGTGCTTCGCAACACCTGGTTACGTCTCGCTTTGTTTGGCCCTCGATGCGGAAGGATGTCAAACATTGGACCAAAACGTGCCTTGCCTGCCAGCGTGCCAAAGTCCAAAGGCACACCAGGTCCCCCTTTGACGCATTTCCGCCCCCATCCCAGCGATTTGAGGTAATTCATGTAGACATTGTTGGCCCTCTTAGAGTGATTCAAGGCCAACGTTATCTGCTCACCTGTCTCGACCGCTTTTCCAGATGGCCTGAAGCCATCCCACTTCCTGATATCCAAGCGGACACTGTTGCAAGAGCCTTTCTTCATGGATGGGTATCAAGATTTGGATTGCCGACAAAAGTCATCACTGACCAAGGTCGCCAATTTGAGTCTTCGCTTTGGAAGAAGTTTACCAGCTTGTTGGGTACAGTACATGCGCATACCTGTGCGTATCATCCGCAAGCTAACGGCCTCGTCGAACGCTTCCATCGCCAGCTGAAGTCATCCCTTATGTGTCACGAAGACTCCCATTGGATGGATAAGCTTCCACTCGTGTTGCTTGGTATTCGCTCTGCATTTAAGAGTGATCTGAAGACTACAGCGGCTGAACTAGTCTATGGAACAACACTGCGGCTACCAGGTGGCTACTTCACTGCAGGGGATAAGTCATGTGATCCTACGGAATTCGCTCAAACACTTTCCTCTCACATGCAGTCCCTTCAGCTTGTTCCCCCTCGATTGACTAGCCAACAGAACATCTTTGTTTCCCCAGCCCTCCAGTCTTGCACCCACGTTTTCGTTCGTGTACCTGTCCCAAAACGGCCTCTCCAATGTCCATATGACGGGCCCTATGAAGTTCGACGTACGCGCAAATCATTTCTCATCCAGCGCGGTTCCAAGGTCGACAAGGTTTCTATCGATCGTCTTAAGCCTGCGTTTTTGGAATCAACCTTAAGCGAGGTACATGTAGCTACCAAAAAGGTCCAGGGGAAATCTGTGTCGTTCGGAACTCTTTGAACTTCCTCTCTGGTGGGGGAGTGTGTAGTGAATACTCTTATTTTAGTTTCAAGATAAATGTTAATTTTACCGTCTTGAATTTCGGAATAGCTATAAATTCATTTTAAATTAGTTACCCATCATAATTCAATTGTAAACCACATTAATACTAATTTTATGTATACTGTATTATTTTATTGTATGTAAACAATTAATTATATATCACAATTGTCAGTTAATTATTTATATTCAAATAATTATTTTAATCTAATACCATGTCCATTTTGCAAATAAATAATAGAAATCCAAGGGTTATATTTTCCATCCTTGGTACTGTCGCAGTTTCGCCTAACGGACTCAATACGGCTAGTGAGATAATCACTGGTTGGCACTTAACCAGCGGCAGTGCTTATGGCTACATCATCCAGGTTAACCTATACCGGATAGATGCGCTACGGTCCCAAGCCGTAGCTTGCCTAGGCCCAACGACGACGACGACGAAAACCAACACATTTAATACCAGGGATGCAATAACGGTATAGGTATTGTAACTGTATAGAAATAAATGAAGGTATAAGGTATACAATTACCTTTACAAGTATAGTTGTAGGAAGAAAGTAGTAAAAGCATGGGTATAGAAATGGGCATGGGTATAGAAATATCTTTCCTACTCTTTTCCGTGATTCTGAGTACTTAATTTGGATGTGAAGAGAAAAATAATGTGCCGCAATAAATTTGGTTACACCTTTGAACATCAATACCGTATCATTCGTATGGAACTTGTAACTAACTAATGTACTGTAAGTTGTCAACTTGTCACTTAGGTCTTTGGCTACACGGCTTCCGGCAGGGCCGTATTATCCAATAGGCACAGTAAGCACTGTACAGTACCTAGGGCATACGAAAACTAAAAGGCTTACGAAAAATTTTTTTACTATCTTTTTTTATTTGTATGATAAAAACAATAACAAAGATCTCTTTTTGAATAAATAAACATATATATTATATATATATATATATATATATATATAATCGTAAAGAACGACGCTTGTATAGGAGATATTCCGCGCAAGACGAGAGAGAGAGAACGAAACAAATGAAAAAATGAGGTAACCACCCGGGAATCGAACCCGGGATCTTCCGATTGCCGGTCAGATGCGATACCATTACACCATGGGCCTCACTCTTCCAAATGCCGTAATTCTTCTACATACTCGCAGAAACCAATGCCCCAAGGGGGCACCTCCCGCATGCCGTAACATTATATACATTCAACTGCAAAGAACACGCAGTATAAATAACGTAAAGAACGACGCTTGTATAGGAGATATTCCGCGCAAGACGAGAGAGAGAGAACGAAACAAATGAAAAAATGAGGTAACCACCCGGGAATCGAACCCGGGATCTTCCGATTGCCGGTCAGATGCGATACCATTACACCATGGGCCTCACTCTTCCAAATGCCGTAATTCTTCTACATACTCGCAGAAACCAATGCCCCAAGGGGGCACCTCCCGCATGCCGTAACATTATATACATTCAACTGCAAAGAACACGCAGTATAAATAACGTAAAGAACGACGCTTGTATAGGAGATATTCCGCGCAAGACGAGAGAGAGAGAACGAAACAAATGAAAAAATGAGGTAACCACCCGGGAATCGAACCCGGGATCTTCCGATTGCCGGTCAGATGCGATACCATTACACCATGGGCCTCACTCTTCCAAATGCCGTAATTCTTCTACATACTCGCAGAAACCAATGCCCCAAGGGGGCACCTCCCGCATGCCGTAACATTATATACATTCAACTGCAAAGAACACGCAGTATAAATAACGTAAAGAAGGACGCTTGTATAGGAGATATTCCGCGCAAGACGAGAGAGAGAGAACGAAACAAATGAAAAAATGAGGTAACCACCCGGGAATCGAACCCGGGATCTTCCGATTGCCGGTCAGATGCGATACCATTACACCATGGGCCTCACTCTTCCAAATGCCGTAATTCTTCTACATACTCGCAGAAACCAATGCCCCAAGGGGGCACCTCCCGCATGCCGTAACATTATATACATTCAACTGCAAAGAACACGCAGTATAAATAACGTAAAGAACGACGCTTGTTTAGGAGATATTCCGCGCAAGACGAGAGAGAGAGAACGAAACAAATGAAAAAATGAGGTAACCACCCGGGAATCGAACCCGGGATCTTCCGATTGCCGGTCAGATACGATACCATTACACCATGGGCCTCACTCTTCCAAATGCCGTAATTCTTCTACATACTCGCAGAAACCAATGCCCCAAGGGGGCACCTCCGGGTGGTTACCTCATTTTTTCATTTGTTTCGTTCTCTCTCTCTCTCGTCTTGCGCGGAATATCTCCTATACAAGCGTCGTTCTTTACGTTATTTATACTGCGTGTTCTTTGCAGTTGAATGTATATAATGTTACGGCATGCGGGAGGTGCCCCCTTGGGGCATTGGTTTCTGCGAGTATGTAGAAGAATTACGGCATTTGGAAGAGTGAGGCCCATGGTGTAATGGTATCGCATCTGACCGGCAATCGGAAGATCCCGGGTTCGATTCCCGGGTGGTTACCTCATTTTTTCATTTGTTTCGTTCTCTCTCTCTCGTCTTGCGCGGAATATCTCCTATACAAGCGTCCTTCTTTACGTTATTTATACTGCGTGTTCTTTGCAGTTGAATGTGTATATATATATATATATATATATATATATATATATATATATAACAACGATAGGCAGTGTATATACAAAGAGGCAGAGTTATGTCAATGTCAACCGGTTTTTTTTCATAAAGTGCAAGAAATTAACACCAGAGATGAACTTTTCGAGATTTTTTCATTGCAAAATCAGCAATAACATCTTCAAATTATGTTTAACGCACAATCTCATTCTCAATAGAGAGTATTGCAAGGGAAGACAAGCGTTGTTCTCCCATGGTTGATCGGAGACAATTTTATTTTTTATCAGCTTTAGCTTCGAAAAAGAACGCTCCCCTTCACAATTCGTTCAAAAGATGGCAAGGTACATCCTTAGAGCAATGTAAACATTTAGAAAGCTGCTGATCAGCTTGTCAGATATTTGGGATTTGAGCATATCTGCCACTGTTTTTTCTCTGCATACAAATGCAGAAACAACAGGAATTCATCAATGAATGCTTTTTCAAGATCTGCTGAATATGCAGCAACCAATGCATTAGCCCGCAAAACAATTTCCTCTATGGGCAGTGATCTATCTACAAGGAAACTGAATCGGTCATTCAATTTGGCATATGCATCTCGCCGTTTTCCCATCTCCACCATCTTCCTTGTCTTCCATTTGACATATTGGAAGACTGGGGAGAGTTGGATCACTTAAACTGAGAAAAAAAAAATTGTATATGAGTAAATGATTTGAAAATTAATTATTATTATTTATTATTATTATTATTATTATTATTATTACCTATTATTATTATTATTATAATTAAAAAATTATTCAAGATAATTTTGATCACCCATCTACCCATAGAAATCGATACACCCATAAAAATGCATCCACCAAAGGGCCTAAGAAACAGAAGTGCCTAGGGCCTACGAGGACGTCAATCCGGGCCTACGGCTTCGTACTAATTTTCAGTATGTTTAGTTTCAAAAAGGTGGGGCTGGTGTAGTGACTAGTGATTATTTTTTATTTAAATATGGGATAGGCCTATACGGTTTTAAACGTATTAATGCTGTCAGGACTGAGAGCAAATTTAATCTGTCTTTTTGAGTGTGCTCGACTTGCTAAAATATATACTTTTAACCTACTTGGATAGTAAAGTAAGCCAGAGCAGAGATGAGATGGTGTTGCTGAAACTTGAAATTTTAAGCACTTCAGATGCTCCTACTCTAATGATTAATACAAACGTTGTAGGTAACTAATGATTAATACAAACGTTGTAGGTAATCAGCAAACTGTAATTTCAAGCCCCTACCCTTCAATGAGCTATCCATGACTTCCTAAAGTCGCAAACCCAATACAGTGTGATTGCCTATGCAAAACACTTGTAACAAACAAAATTTTCACGTTAAATATGAGGTTCGTTTTAAAACAAAGTGCTTCATGGTACCCTTTCTTGAAGTTGAGACTAAATGGGGTCTGTACAGTATATTTGATGCTAAATTCAGTATCGCTACTAAGATCAACTGTACAAGAATTGGTTGACACTGGTGCAGGCATATCCTTCAATGAAAGTAAATGGGATACAATGACTCACCTGTTAATGGTTTTTGAGCCAGCATGCGAAGCAACTAAAGTATTTCAGAAAGACTTGCTCGGAAGAATAGAAGAGATATTGTTCGTTTATAATCAATCTAACTTTCACTAACTTTCAATTGGAAGCCCATTGTATAATACTTGTATATAAGCTTGAACTTTAAACTCAGAATATAGAGCTTAATATACTCTAGCCAAGTTCTTGAACCTCGAACGTAGTTAGACACATAACGTATATGTGTATAACCAATGATGCAATAAAATACTGACATATATATATATATATATATATATATATATATATATATATATATATATATACCTTGTAACCTTGTAATAGGGTACTTCCGCGCGCCGATCTCTCGTTGCGCGAAGATCAGGCTAATGGATCCACCTTTAGACTTGGCTTGGTGAAGGAGAGTTTCGGATTGTTTATGACGTTTGTAAAGATTAGACCTGTTCAAATTCAATTCAAAATTCAATTCAAAAATTTTATTAAAGAAAAAGAATACAAGTGACAGAGTTTTACAATTCTTAGATATTTGTTATGACATTAAAATATAATCGTATTTACATTGCTCTCATCTGAAAATGCCCTTGAAGCATGGAGACTTTTTAAGCAAAATTAATGGCATTTAGCTTATTTATTACATAAAAATAGTGAAAGTGGCAAGTAATAATAATAAAAACAACAAAAAATAATAATAATATCAATAATAATAATAATAATAATAAATACTGTACACTATAAAGTTTACAAAATGTTAACACGAGTTTAAATTTAATGATTTATTGTATATTTAGTAGAATATACTACATGAAACAGTGAAAGTAGCAAGTAATAGCAATAGTAATAACAAAAAAAATAATAACAGCACTAATAATACATTTAGTGATGAAACCTGCCTCATATGCATGGGAATTGCATTCCATACATCTGCTCCTTTGAAATGGAGTGCATTTACTGCAATTTCTGTTTTATAGTTAGATTTGTGTATAAAATCACTGGGCAGTCTGGTATTATAACGACGGTGTATATGATGGGGCGGGAGTGATTTCTCTTTGAATAGGTGATGTATGTCGATTTTTGTTGATAACTTTCAGCATATTGACAGTAACATTAAATCTGTATGTCATCATTTAGTTTTAAAATATTTAGCTCTTTAAACATCAGGGAAGTGTGACTCTGTCTGTTGTCATTATTCGAGAGAGTTTGCAGACATATTTTAGGAATTACTTCCAAAGGATGTTTTATATATTTCTTTGAGCTACTCCATGGTGTACTGCGATATAATAAATGTGGATGGATGAAGGAATAATGTAGGATAAGGAGTACGTTTTGAGGAAGGGTCTTTTTAGTTTAAATAATATGAAGAGAAATCTTGATATTTTGTATTTGATATGTTGTACATTACTTTTGAATTTTAGTTTTCATCTAAATTAATGCCGAATACTTTAACCTTATTCACCCCAGCAAGCGTAGTATTCCCAATTTTTATTTAACATTTTGTATTACCACAGTTTTGTGGTAATAATCATATAAGATGACTTTGTCAAGTTGAATAAAAGTTTATTAGTACACATTCATTTGTACACGTTTTCTAATTGCCTGTTCATTTTATTAATTAGAAAGTCTGCGTTATAATGGGAAGAAATAAGTGCGGTATCATCTGCGTATTGTACGCATTTTAATGTGGTAGAAAGATTAAAATCGTTCACGTGAACTAGAAAAGGTAATGGCCCAAGAATAGATCCTTGTGGCACTTCTCTAGTTAGCATCGCCTTGTCGGATAAATTGCCATTTAATATGATGTACTGATGGCGATTCGACAGATAGATGTAAACCAATCATGGGTATTTTCTCTTATCCCATATATGTGAAGTTTATTCAGTAAGATTTCATGCAAAAGTGTAAAAAATGCTTTTAACAAGTCGAGGAAGATCAAGACAATGTGTTGTTTGCTGTTTAAGTTCTGATATACATTTTCTAATAGCATGTTTATGGCATCTCCTGTTGTATGGCCACCTCTGAACCCAAACTGTGCTTTAGTTAAAATATCGTATTTGATTAAGAAATTAGTCAGTTTAGTAGTATGATGGCAAAAAGGGAGACAATTGGATCAATTTGAGAATTTCCCGCTTGGGTTCCTCACCGTCTTTCATAAGGGGTCCCTTGAGTGGCCTCCTCCCTTTCGGCTCCTCACTTTCCTTTATGCGGTTTCATGGCCTTTCATGAGAGATATTTGTAGGTTTAAAAGAAAAAACGAAATAAAAACAAACAAAAACAAAAACAAAAGAAAAACAAAAACAAAATGAAAAAGAAAAAACAAAAGAAAAAGAAAAACAGACTGAAAAAGAAAACAAACGCAAACGAAAAAAAAAACAAGAAAATCAAACAAACAAATATTTCCTGACGAGATGTATGTGAGGTAGGGGGTAGGGGATGGGTTAGGTTAACCTAAACTAACCTAACCGAAGGGTAGGCCGGGTTGAGGAGGAAAGGAAAATTCCATGAACCATTAGGAGTTATATTTAAGGCTGACGTAGCTTCTCGGGAAACTGTTATAACCCCGCACGCGTACCTGCCGTACGCCCCGTAACACCCTCCCACGTCCCCACTCCGCCCGCACCGGCACGCCTACGTTGAACCCACGTACCAAACCCACAGCGTCTTCAACATGCCCAGAAATAATATATAATGTATATAAGAAGAAGAAGAACAGAAAAAGATAAACGAATAAAAAGCAAGTACCGTAAGTAGTGATTTGACATCAACAAGTACCAAAGTTTCGAGATTTTTTTTAATAGTTACATAATAGACCTATACGAAAACGTGTAAGGTCTCAGAAAATACAACCGATAATGGACATACCATTATCTTCTCAGAAGGCATTGAAAATAATTTTGCCAATGAATGTAATAGTTTCAGCGTTTCATTTTTGTATGTTATTAGGGGTTACTACAGCAAAATCTGAAGGAAATTAAATACAATTTAAAACAAGAACAAAGCTTTGTTTTAACAATTATTTTATTAAAAATAGAAAGAAGATTTATTAATTAATTTTAGTTAAAATAAGTTTTCTTTTCTTTAAAGGAGACTGATTTATTTTCACCCATATTAAGCTAAATTGCATATAAACTTTTCATTCATTCATAACATTCATAACTTATTTAATTAACTGCTTTATTGTAGCTGACTAATGTGCGATGAAGAAAAAGCATTTATTCCTTCCTCTCTCGATCTATCTCAAGTTTATCAAACACTGCATCCATGTTGAAAAGAAAAGGCAATAGGATACATGTCTACAAAACATTGATTAGGACCCACGAAGAATACACTGTGCAGTTCTGGTACCAAGCTTTGAGAAAAGACATACAAAGGCTGCCAGGCACCTTATCATTCTTCTGCCACCCACCTTCATCCCGCTGCCACCCACCTTCATTCCGCTGCCACCCACCTAAATTCCACTTAAATACGCCCTTGGATGTGTCAGATGTTCGCCACAAAACAAGCAGTTTGCGCACGCGCACCCAAGATAATGATAAGTGGCCACATGGCGAATTGGTAGGCTAGCAGTGTCAGATTTCTTTAAGAAGTGTTGGCTAATGGAATGTTTTTCTTTTTTTTCCTTGTGGTGTTTATTAAAATTCTATTGTAATGGTTTTAAGTAAAGAAGGCTTAGCTTTTATAAAGGCGTGTTTTGCCGAGAAGGGATGGAGTGCTAGAAAAATAATTAGGGAATTTCCGAGAAAAAATTGGAAAAGAAGTACAGTACAATACGTAATAAATAAAATTAGACAATTAGGGTCAACTGACAGAAAACGTGGCAGTGGTCGTCCGCGTACTGCTCGGACTCGAGAAAAGGAAAAGTACGTTGAAGAGCATGCGTTGTCGCAAGAAAATAATCCTGGTACTCATCTTTCGCAGAGAAAAATGGCGAATAATTTAAATATTTCGCGCAACAGTGTCCAAAACATAATGAAAAGTAAAGGAATCAGATCTTTTAAAAGATTGAGTGCCCCCAGAATAACAAAATAAGCCATGGGAAAACGGTTAGAAAGGTGTAATTCTTTGTACAGGAAATTTAATTTTGCAGACGTTAAACGTATGTTTTTTCAAGATGAATCCGACTTTCATTAACTGTATCGACAAATCGACAAAGCAAACGAGTCAATGCACTAACTTCAAAATCGGAAATCCCGCCAGACCGTCTTTATCATCCAATTTCATGATTTTCCAAGAAGTTAATGGTATCTTGTGGTGTTTCTTACAATGGAAAACCAAATTATTCTTTACTGATCCACAGAAAACAAAAATGAACTCGCAAAATTACACTGAACACCTCGGAGATCTTTTACCGGAATGCCAAGACTTGTACCCGAACGAAGATTTTATTTTTGTTCAAAACAATGCACCATTTCATTCAGCCAAGGCAATCCAAGTATTTTTGATGGCGAACATTCCTGAATTCATAAAAAGTGAAGAATGGCCACCAAATTCTCCTGACTTAAATCCTCTGGATTACTTCGTGTGGAATGAGCTGAAGTCATTGGTGTACCATGGTCGTATCGAACCATTTTCAAACCTGGAAGCACTTAGACAAAGAATTGAGGTTGTTTGGCCTATGATGTCCCAAGACAAAATCAAGTCATCCACAGATCAGTGAAAAAGGAGAGTACTGGCCGTAATTCAAGAAAATGGGAGGGGGGGGACCAATACAACATCGATTTCAATAGGGTAAGTTTTACTGTATATGAGTTCCATTGAAATTTTTTGCACATGATAACTATACTATTGGCTACATCTTGTACTAATTTGGGTGTATTAGCTTAACTAGTTTGAAATTTGTAAGAAAAACAAAAGTGTCCATGTTTTTTTTGTCCAGCTCGGTATATTAATGTATAGGGGTTATAAAGGGTTGTAGAGTGTTTTGTACGTTTGTGTGTGTATATGTACGTTTGTGTATATGTATTTGAACGAATATCTGACATCCTTTCACCATGACTTCTTGAAGCAGACTGGGGTGGACTATGGCTGCCAGCCATGAGCCACAGAATAAGGGGGGTTGGGAGTGCAAATATGTAGAGTAAGCCAGGAGAGAGTGCAATTATGTAGAGGAAGGCCGCTGTCAGCGCAAGGAATGATGGCGTAGTGTATACGCATATATATATATATATACTTCTAAATCGAGAAAAATATATTAAAGAAATATCCAATATTTTTGGTAAAGTTATTTCCATGTACTTTTTCGAAACTTTATTTAAAAACCAATGAAACTAACATATACTGAAGCTCACTTCAGTCATGGAAAAAGAGATATAACTACTTTATTGTGTATATATATATATATATATATATATATATATATATAATATAATATATATATATGTATATATATATATATATATATATATATATATATATATATATATATATATAGCAGATTCTGTAGTTCCAACCAAAATATATTCAATCAAATTATTTAATTCCATAAAATTAAAACAAATCTACTTTTTACACAGTTACATCATTCCATAACATGCCAATTTCAAACCAACAAAATTATAAAAACATTATTCAGAATATACAATTCCTACTATAAATCCGATTTTATGTTTATTATTTCTTTTTTTATCCTGTGAAAAGAACGTTTGATATGAAGACACGCGTGTTCGTCAGATATCTCAACCGAAGCACAGATGTATTTAACACGATATTGTCAAAGCTGAACGGGCTCGCTTAAAACAGCTTATGTAATCAGAACCCCTAATATATTTGGTTGTAACACAGGACTGTGTCAATTATTTCACGATACAGCCCTCATAGATAGTCGGTGCTTTTAAGACAGGAAACACAGGTGCATCTTAATTTACACCGAACTTAACCCAAATATTTATGCTTATAACACTAAAGTGCGACTCGCGCTTCTGATAGCTCGCCCGGAAAACACAGGTGCACCTTAATTCACATAAGGTATAGCCCCCTAGAGACAGCCTTTTAAGGAAGGAACCGCATCACCCAACTGCTTCGTTCTTAATTTCTGATATCTTCCCATTTCGTTTCACAGTCTAGTGTAAAAACGAAATTTATACAAAACAATATCTTATTTTTGTCACGCAAATAATCCAGCAGTTATAGAGCGAATTTAAATTTTTTTTTATAGTGCATAGTCCATTAAACATGAAATATAATATCCCCAATCGAGTCAAAATGAAAACTGTAATATCTGTAAACATACATATGTTTATTTTAAAATAGTAGAAATATGTGTGACAAACAATTTTTAACAATTTTCTCTACCGCCTATTATTATTATTATTATTATTATTCAGAGCTAATGCGCGTGAAATTCACTTCAAAGTAATGTAATAATGAAAAATACGCTTTTAAATAAACATTTTTAATCGAAAATTTGGAAAACAATGTTTTTGTTTTTTGTCAAGTAAATAAACCAACAGTTATACAGCGAAATTAAAAGCAGTTTATGCGTAGAGCATTAAACGCGAAATATATTTCCCAAAGAAATATGCATTTTATGATATGTATGATACTTATAGAAACCCACAGATTCATTTTAACAATGTTACCCCAAGTAGTGCAAATGCCATTTTCTACGCACATTTGTAATACAGAAAATGGAATTTTATTTAATGGGGTTCTAATTAAATATGTTCATTCTATAAATGTTTTGCAGCAGGCCCCACGGCGCCTCTCTGAATACTCTCTCTGGCACAAATATATGAATTGAAATTTTTAACGATCGACCAGAGTAGTAAAAGATATAAGCAAATCGTAGCCCCTATGCCAAATATTAACAATACAATGACAGTTTACTTACTAAGAATAAAAATATACAAATTTAATTAGAAATCTATTTCCTTTCAATACATTAAAATAAATTCCAGCTTTTTTCCAATTATTCTTTCGGGAAATTATAGAATAATCTCATAGATTTAACGCGATCTTTTTTCAAACGAATATAGTGATAGATATTTTGAAGACATAGAAATGTTTAAATGTTGTAAGTGGTTTACATTTTATATACAGTATATTTAAGGTTGTAACATATATTCTGCTCGATTTTTTAGTTCATTCAGAACAAAAATTAAAGGACTTATAAGGACAAATTTGCTCGAATTTTTAGTTTATTCACAACAAATATTAAATGACATAATGACAAATTAATCATCAATATAATTCCCTTCTTTTTCTATAACCTTTTCCCACCTGTAGAGAAGTTTTTTTATGCCACGTTCGAAGAAATCCCTTGGTTTCGAGTTAAAAAAAGCGATCACTTCGTTTTCGATAGCTTCCCTGGATTGTAACTTTTGTCCATGTAGGTGGTGTTGCAGACTTCTGAATAAATGGTAGTCTGAAGGTGCGATGTCCGGAAAATAAGGTGGATGAGGCATTTTTTCCCAACCAAATGCCTCCAATTGGGCAGTGGTGATTCGAGCAGTGTGAGGGCGCGCGTTATCCTGGTGGAATAGAACACCTCTGCGATTAATTAATGCAGGATGTTTTTCTTGTAATGCCATCTTCAATCGTTGGAGTTGTTGGCAGTAGACTTCAGCTGTGATTATTTAGTTATCTGGCAGAAGCTCAAAATGAATAATTCCTTGCATATCCCACAAAAAGTATAGCAAAATTTTGTTTAGATGGGGTCCATTCCTAGGCTGAGATTCAGGCTTTATTTCATAGCTAAGCCACTGATGTCGACGCTTAATATTGTTATAGGGGACCCATTTTTTTCCCCAGTGACGATCCAATTCAAAAACGGTGCCTGCAGTTGCCGAGAATGCAGTGATGTGCAAATATCGATTCGATGTTGAAGATTCGCTTGTGACAAATCATGCGGAACCCATTTTCCAACCTTCACTACTTTTCTTAACAGCTTCAAATGACGATGAATGGTCATATGGCTAACGCCGAGTTGTAGGCCAAGTTCTCTTACAGTTACCGTTGGGATTTCCTCCACTGTTGCTTTCAGGAACTCTTCATCTAACTCATTTGGTCGTCCTGTTCGCTGATAATCTTTCAGACTGAAGTCTCCATTTCTGAACTTCTCAAACCATCTCCTACACATCCATTCGCTCACAACATCATTTTCATAAACTCTTTGAATGTTTCTTGTGGATTCACGCGCGTTAGAACCTTTATGGAACTCATACAGCAGCACATGTCGAATATGCTCTTTCGTGGGCTCCATGTTTTCTTCAATTACTCTAATATCATAGGGGTGGCGTTGGAACTGTATGAAAATCACCAGAGAAAATATTCATTAGCCTAATCCTACACTAGCCTAAGCCTACACTAGCCTAAGTCATTCTGTATTATTCTGTATCTTGATAAAACCTGTGCGAACCTGTCGCCGCGTGTATTTTGCAGCATTTCTAAAACTATTTCACATTATCTTGAGGTTATTCTATTATCTATCGTCCGTTTTCTAATCGAGCAGAATTTGTTACAACCTGATATATATATATATATATATATATATATATATATATATATATATATATATATATATATATGTATATATATATATATTACACAGATATATATATATATATACATGTATATACAGGGTGCTTATAAAGTCCCTATCTATTTCATTGAAGACGTAGCAAAAAGGGTAAAATTCAATAACAATATAATAGAAGGCATATATTTAATAAATACTTAAGCATATGATTCGGATCAATGAAAGAAAGTCACCCCCAGTCTTCTTTACTTAGCTTTATAAGGCTAACTAACGAAAATATAACGACCTAACCTAACCATTCGTCAAGGTCGTACAGTTGACCTAACGATTGGTTCGGTTAGGTCGTGATATTTTCGTTAGTTAGCCTTATAAAGCTAAGTAAAGAAGACTGGAGGTGGCTTTCTTTCATTGAACCTATGATTCTACATGAGTTTGAATCTGTCAGCAGCATTTCCCTAAATGTGAGATCGTCGGCGAAAGGATGTAAGTTTTTTTATTGTTTTTTCTTGTACGTATGTGTGTGGGTCGGGGTAAGAATAAACCAAGTATTTTCAACATTTTATTAAATAATAAAACTAAGGGTAACAGTTTAAGTATATTTATAAATTAATGCATAATACCATTTATTGTATATAACATTTTTTTTTCGTAATATTGGCTTCAAGGTTTTATCGTACATATAAGAGTGGTAATAATTTTTTACACATTATATATAGAGTTTAGAGGATATAAGGTGCAAGATTTTTTATTGCACTGATATAAATTAATTGAAGCGCAATTTTAACACACAGATCTCGCTTATTGCGACGGTACATGATATACATGTTAACCCCTCCGTCTATGGCCTGGGTTGGTTCGAAGTCGACGGGGTTCTGGTTAGGAGGCAGCAACGGATCTGTTACTTGCAGTAGTTTCTTCTATACTACTCTCCGAGTTCTTCTTTAGTGGCTCGGAGTATTCTGAGAGGCTTATTAAATTCTCTGAGGGTTCCCCCCGACTCTTCTTGTAACGTATCGGGAGATTTTAATGACTAAGTTTTCTGAAGAGGGCACGGCTCGAAGGAGAAGATAAAGACTTTTTCTTTACTGTAATTCACTGCTAAAATGTTACAGGTAATGCTCAGCCTCGTAGTTTGAATGAGAATGAACATGGAAGAAATTATCGAGGTTTATATACCCTGATTCTACTAACATCATTATTAAATGTGGAAGGGACTGCATTATTTTTGCACAATATTTGAAAATAAAGTAAATCTTTTAGCTGTGGTAATGTTTAAACGAATAAACAAGATATTTGAAGATGAAGTCATATTTTTATCTTAAACCGCGTATTTTTAGATCTGATGTTATCATGATCTGCCAAGTTAACAAACAGTGAATTTGAACTAATCATCTTTACACTAAAATATGCAAATGATTAAAAATTAAAGGTTTAAGATTTACGGTATAATTTTGGTTTATTACAATTATGATTACAATTACGGATTAATTTACATTCGCTTATTATCGTTATTAAAATACATTAATTATTTTATATTAAATTATTGTCGTTACTTAAAGTACATTAATTACACTTAGATTATTATCATTAATTACAGTTTCATTTTAAAGTACGGTACATCAATTGTATTATTAAGTACATTAGTCACTTACAATTCTTACAGGGTTTTTATATTTATATTGGAATTAGAGCGAGAGGAGATTTTACGTTTCCAGATGTTCAATTTATGCTGTGATCGTCGAATTGCGTACACTTGCATAAGCGTTTTCGAGTTCATTGCAAGAGGTGAATTCACTTAAAAGAAAGAGTAAAAAGAATACATGTGAACGTACGTACATGTAAGGTAACTATGTACGTCCTCAGTGGACATGTACGAATGCCTAAACTATTGTACACATATTGGTAGTCACACAATAGGTTGACAATAGGTAGCTGAATGAATGATTAATAAAATTAACAAAAGATAAAGGTCAAGAAGGGACATGGATGTATGAATGAACAACATTTACATAATGACGTATAGAGTGTAAAGGTTTTTATTATTATGTTAAAGAATTTACCATACATTGAATACGAAAGATATCCACATACTAAATACGTGATTCAGTATTCAAGATATGGAAAACGTGAAGAGAATTAGGTTACTTTCATGATGTCATTATTGGGAGAAATTAAAGGAGACGAATTAGAGAGACACAGTTAAGGGACATTTGCTTCTTACAGCGGACTTCTAATGGCACAAACATGTATACTGCTCAACCATAGAAATGGTAGGCCGCATGGTTGTGACACTGAAAAAGAATAGAAAGCAAAAGTCGAACTTCTATCCAAACTCGCGTTAAGAGATTTTGGTTGTTATATAAAAATGAATATTGATTATTCATTGTTCATTTTTAGTTACATATAAATATATATATATATATATATATATATATATATATATATATATATCAGGGGCGACGCCAGACTTTTCACATAGGTCAGGCACAAGCATTATGGGCTATGACTTCGATAGAATTCATATTAATGAATATGTAAATTTTGTCTTTTAAATAATTTTGCTTTTGTTTTCAAAAATTACTTAAACCTACCAAATCAATAAATTGTTTAATAATTATAATAACTTACTTGTATTTTATTATGTCCTTAGAGAATGTCTTCATCATATTTAATCTACCATGAGTCATTTTTACATAAACTCCAACCTCCTCGGTTTCAATGCAAATTCTTCGATGACCTTTTCATGTAGAATCTTTTGCCTCTCCAGGGAAACCACAATTTCTTTCTCTATTGCAATTTTTGCGAAACATACTAGTCTTTCCTGACCAGTTCTGTTCCTTAGATACGTCTTAATTCGATTTAATGTTGAAAAACTTCTCTCGGTGGATGCACTGCTCACTGGTATAGTTAAAATCAATCTAAACAGTTTTGCAAATTCGCTAAAAGCTTTTTCTAAATCTAAGTCAATGCATAATTTTAGCAGTTCTTTGACATTTTTGCAGGCAGTAAAATCAGGATCTTTATAAATGTACTTCAATTTAAATGGGTATCTAAGGTCGAGTAACAAAAGAAAAAAACACACACACACAAAAAGCACAAAAGAAAAAAATTCAAATGCATTGAAACGAATACGACACGGTCCCTGAGGTAACTGACAATGAGGAAAGCCGTGCGCAATTCATAGTTGCCACATATCTATTTTCACTGAAACAGCTTTCTGAGGATGAGATTTGTCATCCAGCGTAATGTTAGGCACTTAGGAATATACCTGACTTGTAAACTGAAAAACTCGCTTTTCTCTTCTTTGAAAAAATAGATTGACAAAATTATATACTTGTCTGATTGTTTTGACAGATGCTATACTAATGTTGATTTTAAATTACATTAAATTTCATAAAAGTTTCATTTTTTCATAAGTGTGATGCAAGGCATCGGAAATGATGCCTGACCTGGCTTTGTGGCTTAATGCGCTCGGTCGCTCAGGCGTCATAAAACAAGTCTGATTTTGCCCAAAGAAGCAGCGCATGGAGAGAAAGAAAAAATGCGGCATTCTAAAATTTATATTGCTCTAATAAAGTGACCATAATAAATAGATCTTTGAAATACACAAATTTAAATTTTACATTATGACCAGGAAATTAAATTTATTTTTCTTTTAAAGTTAGGTCAGGCTGAGCCTGACCCCCGCCGTCGCCTCTGAGAGAGAGAGAGAGATATATATATATATTATATATATATATTAGGGTGGTCCAAAATTATACAGTAAATTTTAAAAGTATCTGAATATTAAGTCTTAGCCTCGGAAATTGTTACCAGTATTAAAAAAAACGTTACTGACGAAAACTTATCAAAATTAATAAATATTTAGTGGTGCCACACTCGACTTTAAATTTCTTAATTTTCTTGTTTCAAAATTCTTTGAATTCATATTAAAAAATTTCTTTAGTTTATCGCAGTCCCCCTCCATATTCAACTATAATGGAGTATTAACCACTCAGAGGTGGGGGTCTCATGGGTGCCCATCTCCCACTCATTCTTGCTGCGTTCGCAGTTCCTGCTTCAAGTTTGATTTTTTTGCATTAGGAAACTGGAGGCGATGTTGCTCCACTACTTGCAGGAGAATCTGCTTTTAACTTTCATTCTTAGTTAGATGTGCATTGAAATTTTTTATTAATGCTATCCTCTTTCGGAGTTATCATTTGTTACTATCATTAACTTGACATACTCAAGCGCCATTTGATAATCTTGTCTGTTCTTCCAGTTTGTTGGATCATCCTCAAGAAAGGCTATTGGGAGTCCGAGCTTAGTGAAAAATAGTCGAGACGAGCTAGTAACAAAGCTGGCTACTCTCTTGTTTTGAATATCGTTGGCAGAAAGATTCAAATTTATTCTTTTGGGCAGA
The DNA here is from genome assembly GCA_023014485.1 of Bathynomus jamesi. NCBI lineage: Eukaryota > Metazoa > Arthropoda > Malacostraca > Isopoda > Cirolanidae > Bathynomus > Bathynomus jamesi. The sequence goes on along the minus strand of JAJOZX010005008.1, from coordinate 286,378 downwards.
TGTTTAGATCCCCTTATGTCGAGTGCTTTTACCATGTCTCTTTTAATATCAATGGAAATATCTTCATCAAAGAATGAAAGTGAAATAAGAAATTCACTTAGCTACCAAAGATGGCGAGAAAGTGCTTGAGATGCTGCAGAAGCAATGCTTCTGTCTTCGTATACTAGCAGCAGTTTTAGTAGCGAAAGATCAGTGGCAGGGGCAGAAGCAGCGATAGGTGCAGAAAACCATGCAGGAACATAGTGTCTAATGACAAATTGTGCAAAACGTTTTATTCTACTTTGTTCCTTTAGAGTCATTTTAAACTGTGAGCAGAAAAGATTAATTTTTATTGCATAGATTATGCGAGACATCCACTTGGCATGATGCAAAGCACCTGGCTTTAGAAATTTGACTCCACGTGGTGGTACATCTCCTAGATAGATTATTGTAAGTTCCAGGACTTCTCTGTAATCATCTCGGATTTGTGTGGAGGTTAGATGTTTCTTACAAATAACAAGCAGTTCATCACGTCCTGGAGTATCAGGAAAGGTTTCAAAATTTTCTTTAGTGATGGAGTTCCAGGCAGACTTAAAGCGTTTGAATATCGAAATATCAGGTCCGCTACTGGCGGAACAAAGAACACCTCAAAAACATTGGATGCAATAAGTTCAATTATATGGTGCCGGCATGCAATATTTAGTAAGTTTTCTCCAAGCTTTTGTTCTATTTGTGCAGTAGCTCCGTTTTTAGGACCCGTGTTCATGGCAGTTGCGTCAAAGCACATACCTTTAATGCGATCAATTAAGTTCTAGTCCTTTAAACATTCGACAACAGCTGTTGCAATGTCTACTTCTGTGCCAGACTCGAGTTTGGGTACTGCAAGCAACTTTGATTTGCCTCCTCCTGACACCAACACTGCTAATCTTTTTAATTTCCAGTTAAATCGATTAGCATTTTTCCATCCCAATGCACCATTAAAGAACATTCAGGATTAAAGGATTCTTTTAAATCTTTTGCAATTTTCTCACGTACATCCATTCTCTTTCGACGAACTGTACTTCTGCTTATGGACAAGTCATTAAGATCATGATCTAATGCAGAGGCAGCAGCTGATAGCACACATACGGCCTGTCTATCAGAAATATTCGATCTATCCAGTGCAACTGCAACGTCTCGTGTTATATGTTCCTTCTTACTTGGTTTGCTAAGAACCTTCTTGCCTGCATTAGTTTTTGATGCCTTGTTAGTTTTACACAACATCGTTTCATCTTCTCTACTCATGCTACTTGATGAAGTCAATTTGGCAGACTTTGTTTCTTCCTCCTTCTCTTACTTTCCCTACGTGCTAACCGTTCTTTAGCTGACTCTCTCTTCCTTTTACGATCTTCTTTCTCTGATAATGTTTTGTCAACGTTAGCCATATATCCTTTTCTTCCCTTCTGTTTGTGAGCTTGGAGGAATTCTCTGTCTTCTTTAATCTTGATCATCTCGTGCGCTTTTTGGTGAGCAATATCAAAGAGATCGTTTAAATTGTCCTGAAACGGTCTCTCTTTCTCACGCTGAGTTTCGGAGCACTGGAATTTCAATTTTTGGAGCGTTCTATATTTTGTATATACTTTTTCAATCACTGGTATAACATTATAATCAGCTCTTGTTGGAATTCTAGCTTGTTCCCAAAATTCAACTACTTTTATGTAAACTGCTTTAGAAGCTTCTCTTAGAGTTTTCTTTTCCTTAAGTAAATAAAAAAGACGACGGAGCACATCACCTTTGGAAGGAAGTTTTCTCCCGCATATCATTTCAATTGGTTGTCCAATGAGCCATATTTCAGTATTTCTGCGAGTTTTCATTGAAGAACTTGCCATTTCTAATATGATTATTCACTATTGCAACACTGCAAACGAACTGCAATACACTGCAAACAATACACTGCAAATGACTGCAAACAAAACACTGCAAACGACTGCAAACAATACACTGTAAACGACAGGTTGGCAAAAGACAGGCTTGTGAATAAAAAATACGATTGTTATAGGAACGCCCTTTCAACGCGTTTACGCAAGATGAGCACTTAATGGGAGAAGTGACGAAATCTATTTCATGGAAAAACGTGAATACAAGTATTCACAGAACAGATGCGATTCTTGCCTTAACGTGTTCAGTACCGCTCATACAAGATGTGCTTCGGAATATTTAACCACAGTAAGCATACAAAAATCTATATTAAGCAAAAAAAAATGATATATATCGAAATATTTTTCGTAAAGACACAAGAAATCTAGATTATGGGGAAGAAGCAAAAAAGGTTTTTATAAATATCAAAATTCAAATGCGATGTGGCACCACTTAGAATTTTTTGATCTTATTAAAATTTTATATTTAGAGATTTTTCAACATAGGTAGCAATTTTAGGGGGTAAGACCTACGAATTTTCAACATTTATTTTTTTGGACCACCGTAATATGTATGTTATACGGGACACCGTCATACGAAATATTAATTAAAACAAATAACTACGATGAATGTTATACACAAGTACGCCCCTATTCTTGAATCTTCTACAAGAGCAGGTGCTCGCCTATATCTTAATGATTGACGCGAGAAGTAGCCTAATCTTTCCTACGCCCCTAAGTAATTGCCCGAAACATGGAAAAATATCAATTATAATGTTAAAACAGCCAGGCTTTCTAATTAAAAGCTCTCAGATGCACTTTCGTGATATCTTGCGCTTGCTGGTTGCCCATGTACCTTCCGAGCTAACATTTCACATCCGGTTCGAGTTTCAAGATAGGAACCTTTGACTCTGAGAATCACAAATTCTCTTGGTCTCACGGTGACTCACCACTCTGACGTATGTGAGAATGGATTCCTTCCTATATAAGGAGGGGTCCAGCCATTGAAGAACAGATTCTAGATTCTGAATAGCTCTCAGCCAGACTTTCGGTAGAGCTCATCTCGCCTCGAGTCTCCGCGGGTAACGGGTGCAAGTTGCCTCTTATGCATTAGTTATGCTTTAAGACGATTTTAGAACGGGCTTAAGGGTAGTAAGTCTTAGAAGGAAATCGTTCTTCATTTTATCGCGGGCGTCGAGGAGCGCGTTGCCCGTATGTCATTAACTTGCTTTACAGCGGACCTAGAACGAAGCACAGAGGTTGCTTTCAAGAAGAGGGCCGTCTGACTTTGAATTAACGTAACTTACCCCTAGGTGAAGAGTAAATTTAACCTACCTCAATTAGGGAACGAGCTTCGTATCGGAATATCGGTATTGATGATCTGACTGAAGGAAACGCCAGCAGACTTAGTTCGTTTATTTCTACGTGACCTTAACCCTGAACTAGTCGCGTTAGAGAAAATAACATAAATAGTCGCGTGGGGTCATTATGACCCCATAGTTTATTTTTTTAGTTATTAACTATTAATAAAGTTCAACTCCACACTCTAACACAAAGGATGATTAAAGAGGCATATATTGTTAATATTCAATTGAAAATGAACAAAAACCATATATTTTCTTATACATTTTTGCAAGAAAATCATAATTTATAACATCACATTGACAAACACAAAATATGGAATCAGAAGGAAATTGAGTGGTTTCTAATTTATTAGAATTCATTTCACAAACTTTTAGTTTCTAAACGAGTTTACGTTTCCTCGCAATCATTACACATGATAATCACGTGTTCCTTGCAAATAAAAGCATTACACTTTGAGCACTTTGTTGAAAGTTTCTGTCCTTACTCCTTGGGCATAATTTGCACCTTCCTCTTGATGGACCTGTTGCAGATGTTGGACGTAATACGTCTTCAGGTATATCCTGATGAAGTCGAATGCGTTTTCGCAGATCTTTGGAAATGTATTGATTCTAGGCTCGAGATATTTTGATGAGGTTTCACCAATTTACTTGCCAGTTTTTTCAAAAACATTCGTCTAGTTACTGTTTCGGTAATTATGTTGTGACTCCTTGTTCTTACATTCGTTGTTGGAATGACATTTTTCCACTTTGTGGTATTTGTCCTTACCAATGAAGTAATTGGCTTCATTCCCCAAACTGTCTTCATTTTCGTCTTCTTCACTGCAGCTAACCTCTTGTTCTGAATTGGAGTCGTGTTGACTGCATTCTTCATGGCTCTCTTTCCCATCTTCATCACCCCAACTTCAGTTTCATCTTCGTCGAACAGCCTGCAATAAATATGCATAAATTGAATTATATATATATATATATATATATATATATATATATATATATATATATAAGTACATAGGTAGGTAACGATAAAGAAAAATAAGCAAACTGGCGAGTTTAGAAATTTTCTGAATATTTTGAAAATATAAACTTGCTTATAGGCCTATGAGCACGCACACACACAAATACACACCCACACACATACAGTAATCAAACACATTTTGCATATATATAAATTATAAATAACTCAAAACTTACCTTCCATAAAATTTCAGTGTATCCATTATATTGTCACGTAACTAGTCGCGTGGGGTCAATGTGTACAATACAAACGTGTAAACCTTTCACTGTAGCTGAGCGATTTCAACTGAAAGATAAACATCTGGGTCATAAAGTAAGCTAGCCTGAGCGAGGTTTTTGCAGAGTTGACCATTTCTTTTAAATTACCCACAAAATTATCTCTGGGGTCACAATGACCTCACGCGACTGACTAGTTAAGGGTTAATTGTCACGTCTAAACTTCAGAATAGCTCACTTAATTAGAGCCCGGTGAACTTAATCTAACTATGACCTTGTGAACTCAAAAGTTAACCATTTATTATAAACTCTCGCTTGTAATCCGCTTATTTTAACTTCATTAAAAAGCCTAAAATTAAAGCTGACTCTCAGTTATTCCCATCATAATTAATCTAAACTCGACGAGCGAAACAAGGGCTAAGGAAGCTCCCGGATTCCGTAAGTGACCGGAAGGTCAGCGCACTCTGTAGGACCCCGCAGGACCGCAAAGAAGTACTCTATTGTACTTGAGGGTTAAACTCACCGGGTAACCCCCCAAGTATAATAGAGTGGTGTCAGGTGTGGGGTGTAGGTAAGTCTTTCCTACCCCCTGTTTCTTAGACACTCGTCGAAGTACCAGAAGCCGGCTGAAGCGTGTATGAGGACCATCTACACGGACAAGAGAAAAACGGAACTTCCATCTAGAATCACAAGGTCGAGAGCAGCTATTCAGGCGCGATTGGAAGCGGCAACAGGAATTCAAGCGACGGGCAAGGAAGAGAAAATCGATCTCTCCACAGAAGACGAAAAACCAAAGGTAAGCAAACCTGTTTGTATTGCAACCGGTTTTAGGGGACAGGAAGACAATTCTCCTGTAGCAGGTAGTACACGCAAAGCACACTCTTCAGGATTAAAATTTTTCCCACCAAATTTTGACATTAATAGAATACCTCACGTTCCCTCCTGGACACCTCCTGAGAAAATTAAAGGCGAACTTAAAAAGGGAACTAGCCCTTTGTTAGCTAACTTGCGTGACGACTTCTTAGAATTCTGGCCTTTTTCGTTAGACAGTGTCGAAATGTCTCTTAGTCAGGACAGCAGGCAGGTTAGCTTAGGAAGCCGAGAAACGGCTGGTAGGCGCAGCCCGTCACCCCCAAATTCTCCTCCTACTATTCTCCATAGAACGACAGCTACTCCCGTTTTTCCCCCTAGAATACCAGCCACTAGTTCATTTCAATATCCCCCGGAGGACGATTTCTCCCCCGAGGAAGAGAAAAAGCTACGACACGCGCCTGAAATCTGTCCCATATTTTGTGGGACATACGCCGAATATTTAATTGCCGTAGCTCAGGGAGTGGTACGAAGTTTCGTGTCATTTCAAGATTTTTTCTTCGAAATCGCGCGGTTAATCCCCTAGTAGATTAGTGCTGGTCGGATTCGAGGAAAAGTTAAAACGTGGAAGGAATTTTTAGATATTTGTTCTAACCTCTATTGTCAAAATAGGAGAGACGAAATTACTAATAGGCTAATGAATATAGAAAGAGAATGTAGACGACCGGACGAGTCATTCACCTCATTTGCTTATAGGATACAAAGAGAAGTAGAAGGGTTAAAAAGAGACGCAGGAGATATGGTACAAAATATAGACGTTCCGTTTGTTTTAAATAAAGTCATTCTAAATTCAATACCTCGAAAGCTCTGGAATAAGTACGGAGACCAAAATGAGGAGATACACAAAAAGATCAAACGCATTAGTTGCGATAATCGAATTGTTTCTGAGCCAGTTACCCTTTTTAATCCTGTAAATTATCCAAATCCGAACCTGGGATCTATATCATCCTCAGATCCCTCCTCTTACCAAAATCAAAACCAAAATTATTTGTAAATCAACCTACCTATTCCCCCTACCCAAGTGTGTCCCATTATGTTGGACAAAACCCTTATACACCAAATGTCCCTTTAAATACTCCTCAAAGGCAAATACACTATAATAGTGCGCCACAATACGACCTATCAACCCATCCTTGTCCCTCTATGCAAGCTGACGCAACGGGTGTGAATGCAGTGCAAGCGCAAGCGTGTAGTCCGCGATGTTATATATGCGAAGGGACAGGACACAAAGCAAAGTTCTGTTCGATGATTGAAAGAGTGAATGCTTTAGAAATAGACAGAAATAAAGCGCGAGAGCATATAAGAGAAGGAGAGCGACGGTACGCGTCACCTTCACGGCAAAACGGCAACGGGGAAAGGGAAGCAGGTTACGAGGACCGACGACGGTACTCGTCGCCGTATCGGCAAAATGAACACCGAGGATGGCGAGAGAGCAAGAGAAAATTATTACCAAAGGCGTAATGATTATCCGGAAGATCGAGGATGGAGAAGAGAAAATTTTTCTCGTTACAGGGAAAACCGAAACGAAAGGTCACCATCACCGTATGAGCCCCGACGAGAAGGGAGAAGTGATTATTTTCACTACAGGGAGAGCCGAAACTAGAGGTCACCACCATATGAACGTCGAAGAGAAAACTGAAGTAGACAGGATTACAGACCATACGACTTAAGAAACCGATCCCCTTCGCCATACTCGAACAAAAGAAGTTATTCACCCCGGGATGTCCCCGACGGAGGATACCGAGATAAGGAAAGGGACCGGGGAAGGTCCCCGACAAAGAATGGGGAAGGTCGCCGAAGTAGCTCCCCTTGGCCTAGAACAGTGGTTCCCAAACTTTTATGGTGGCGAACCTGAATACAATATTTTCCTGGCCTGGCGACCCTAAACGCTGGTACATGCAGTGTTAATGACCAATGATTTTGATACGTTGTGTTTATATTCATATAGTTTGATTGAATCAGTCGTTGAGAATTTCCGTACCGCGACCCTCAGGAACACCTTCCCGACCCTCACTTGGGTACCGACCATGGGTTTGGGAACCACTGGCCTAGAAGGACCGAAAATTCGCAAACTAGAGACAAATCTCCTCGGAGAGTTTCGTTTAAGGAAAATGAAGAGAGAACCCAACAAGAACATAAAGCACCTACTAGCAAGCAAATTCCTGTAAAAGAAGAAGAAAAAGGGGAAATTAAAGTAAATGAGCCAGAAAAAAGGAAGGAGAAAAACCTGCACGCGAGTGAAGTAAATTTATGTAACTTAAGTATAAACGAAAGTGAACGCACAGCTAGCGGATGCAGTTCGACCTTAAGCTCGAAGTCCGAAGCAGATAAGCAAATTAATAAGAAAGCCCGTACAGCTGTTTCGAAAGAGGAAATAACTGACGAGAATGATTCAGTATTAAGTAACGAGAGAATGAATGAAAACTGCGAAAAAGAAATAACTAAAAATATAAATATAAACCAAAGAGAACGAAACTGTGTGAATGATGTTTATAAATTAAGCGTGGGCGAAAATGAATTCAAAAATAAGCGTGTGAGTGATGTTTGTAAGTTAAGCGCGTGTGAAAAGAGATCCGGAAAGGATTCATTGTTAGTGTGTGTGAACGGAAGTGCGAATAAAAGTATGACTAATGTACTAACGGAAAGCTATCGTGTGAATAGGGTATACGACATGAGTACATGGGAAACAAACAATAAAGCAAATGACACATTAAATTTTCGTGAGAATGGAAACCAAAATAAAATCTCAGAAAGCGTGCATGACGTATTAACTATTTGTGAGAATGGAAAAAAGAGCAAAATCTAAGGGAAAGTGTTAATCGGAAGCAAAGCCGTATGTGAGAATCACGATACACGAACACAAAAAAGTAATGAAACAAACCTCATTGAAAGATTAAAGTCAAAAGTTGACTCATGTGGCTTTCTTTTTCTTCTGCAGTTTTTTATTAATTGTTTCAGACGCGCTCACTTTTCTATTTGTATTTCGGTAAACGATCTTAAACCTGACCCAGATATAGGGAAAACCCGAACAGGAGAAATAAACATGAAAGAAGCCTATAACGAGGAGGAAAAAGGTAGGCCGGAAAATCCCCTCTTTGAAATAAATGCAGATTATCTGATTGAGGAACAACTTTCTCCTCGAGAGACGAGGTATACGCGACTATTTTACTACCCGGTCATCCAAGTCGCGATAAGGGAAAAGGGATTTTTGGCCCTGATTGACACAGAGGCCGATATCTTCTTGATTAAATGAAGGCTCATAGACTCACTTGGATTGAGACCCCTCGTGAAGGAAACTAAAACAATTTGTAAAGCTATCAACGATAAAAAATTGAAGATACAAGGAAAAATAAACACGGCGATAAATATCGAGGGCGCGACGTACGAAATCAGTACTTTAGTGATTGAAGACACCCACAGGATTAGGTCTGATCATTGGAGCAGATTTCATTCGAGACAATCGTAGAAAGATCGAAGGAGAAAGAAGAGGCTTCGACATTCATGTAAACGGAGTCCAAATTCCAGTAGTATCAATGGTCGAAATAGACACGGAGGACCTGCCGTCCCTTGGAATTAATTTGGTAAATATACCTTTTACACTGAAGAACGGGTCAGCCTCCATAGCACCTTCGGCTGGAGCCTTCTTGGAATTAAGATCCGAAATTCCTTTAAGGGAACGAACTACGTTGATGATAGAAGCTGAGGCGTTTCCGACGAATTTACACATCGAGCCCCAATTGGCTTGCCTAAGCGAAGACGGAAGCATTCATATATTAGTGCATACACCTCCCCGAATGACAGAATTAAGGTAAGAGGCGAGAAGCTAAAAGTAGTTGGAGGAATTTTGAAGTATTGCCAATGTGATAGTGGCCAAGAAGGAAATAAACAAGGTCAGTGTCTCTACAGTTCAATAGGCACCGACGGTCCAACCGAGGAGGATGAGAATACCGATAATTCAATTGGAGAAGATGAGATAAACCGAGAATTAAGTCAGGAAAAAGAAATGTTTATGGACGAAATTTCGGAGGAAATATACGAACGAGAAATGATGGGTGACTTCACCCAGCCAAAAAGAACCCTCGATCAGAAAAGAGAAATAATAATGGAAAAAACGAGAAATAATAATGGACTTCGTTCAACAGACGAATTTAGAATCCGAGGACAAAGGTAGACTAATGAGTATACTGGACGATTATGTGGATGTAGTGTTCATAGAAGGGGACAAACTGGGACTTTTAAAGAACTATGAACTCTACTTGGAGCTCGAACCCAAACACGGTCCGGTTTATACCCCCCAATACCGACTACCTTTTAAATATCACGAAGAAGTGTCACAACAAGTAGCAGAACTGGAACAACGTGGTTTAGTGGAACGTAGGAACAGTGACTTTAACAGCCCTTTGCTGTTAGTAAAGCAGAAGAACAAAAATCGACTAGTAGTAGACTATAGAAATTTAAATAAAGTACTGAAAACCTCACGTTTCAAACTACCGGACATAGATTCTATTTTTCGGAGTTTAGGAGGAAACGCATGGTTCACGACCATCGATCTAGCCCAAGGGTATCATCAAATAGCCTTGAACGAGAAGTCGCAGGATTTGACAGCGTTTTCCTCAAATAATGCAAGTTTTGTTTACAAAGTTTTGCCTTTTGGTCTTAAAATGGCTCCAAACGTCTTTAGTTCCATCATGAGTGACTTGCTTCGCGATTTAATCGGAAAGCAAGTATACGTATTTATCGATGATATACTGATCGTCGGTCGAACGAAGGAGGAGCATGAAGCCAACCTAAGAACCGTTTTACAAAGGTTGAGAGAAAGCAACTTAAAATTTAAATTGAGTAAATCACAGTTCTTCCAGGAAAAGGTAGCATTCTTAGGGCACGACGTCACAAGAAGTGGTATGTCTCCGAATCTAGACAAGGTGGAGGCCATAAAGAAACTACGACCACCACACACGGTAAAAGAAGTACAATCGCTGTTGGGATTCGTAAACTACTACCGAAGATATATTCCCAATGCGGCAGAGTTATTGGGCCCAAAACACGCCCTGACTACAAAAAAGGAAAGATTTGAATGGACCGAGGAGCGTGACGAAGCTCTGCAGAAGATAAAAGAGGTCATTACGGTCGAGACCTTACTGCAACATCCTAACCCTGAAGAACCCTTTTACCTATATACGGACGCATCCGAAAGAGCGAGTGGAGCAGTGTTGAAGCAAAAGAACAATGAGGGTGAGTTAGTCCCGTTGGAATATTACAGTAAAGGTATTAATGACACCCAAAGGAGATAGTCACTTATAGAAAAGGAGGGTTTGAGTATCATACTCGCCCTTAACCATTTCCGTGCTCTAATATTAGAGTCTAAAATAATTCTGAGAACCGACCACCGACCTCTGATTAATCTCGTAATTAATCAGTCATTAAAACGACTAACCAAATGGTTTGTCACATTATTGGAGTTCGATCTAAAAATGGAATACGTCAAAGGAGACAGGAATTTCGCCGCTGACCTAATGAGTCGGTGTGTACCAAGTACGAGCGACGAAACATCAGAATGGGGGGATGAAAATCACATTATAAACGTGATTACGCGAAGCCAGCAATCGGCCCTGCATAGAGGAGAAACGCCCCAAACAGGTATGCTCGTCGAAAAATTGTTGCGAGACGAAGAGATTCTCGAAATATCATTAGAGGAAATACGAAAAGCTCAAAGTTTAGACCCGTGGCGTCGGGAAATTATGCAAGAAGGAGAAAGCGAGAAATTCAAAGTAAAGAACGGGATACTTTACACAGTCCGATCACGCGGAGGAAAGGAATCCCATGGAATCTACCTACCTGACTCGAAATTACAAAAAAGAGCTTTCAGACAGTTTCATAATTCAATTGATAAGGGACACTTAGCTGAATACAAGACCTATCAGGAAATGTCCCAAGTATATGACTGGCCAAATATGACGGGATTTATACGTCAATACATAAAAACGTGTGAAATATGTAATAAGTATAAGAACATTAATCCTCGAAAAGTCCCTTTGGGAGAAACTCTCACAGGTAAAGAGCCCCTGGATTGGGTTTATGCAGATTTAGTAGGCCCGTTTCCTCGCTCCCAGGAACATTCGGGCTATGTGTTGATGTTAATTGACGGATTCACTAAATTTGTAGAAATGTATCCTCTAAAACAGGGATTCCCAAAGTGGTCTGTACAGACCCCGAGGGGTCTGTAGGAAGCTTCCAGGGGGTCTCTAAGCTGTAGAGGCCATGGGCTATCCACCCGAAGGCGTAATCAACATGATTCGGAGAGAAGATGAGGTCCGAGGTTTTGATACCGAAATGAGAGTTAAGAGATTGAAAAATGAGTCGTCAAGGCATCAAAATAGGTTCAATGACTCAAAGAAGCTATGGAGACATTTTACAACGCCGCCAGACTAATTTCATCATTAAATGACTTCTGTACATAAGTAAATATTTTGCGCTTGGCATTAAGGAAGAATAAATCGCTTAACAAAAAATGGACGAATCGCTAAATAAAAATCTTTCATTATAATCGCGTTTTTTCTGTTCGGCACTAAAATTAATTATTCAATACTAATATAAAGTATTGCTAAGTAAAAGATGCTTTTCTCGCTTTTATGATTACCTAAATCAAGGGATAAGATAGGAGTTTAAATGCGTAAAGTCAGAAGAGAAAAATAAATATTAAGCAGAGAAAGGAATGGAAATATGCATCCAATTAAAAACGAAGATGACGCTACTTAACATGTAAAGAAAGTTAAAGACCAAACTTCATCTATATCTATTCACGAAAGACAGATAGGCTTTTTCAACGTATAGGCTTTTAGAATGCAGGCTTGCAAAATAGGCCCTTTCATAGTGTAGGCTTTCAAGATGTAAGCTTTTACGGAAAAGAGTAGGCGATGGGCAACTTAATCTACAAATTTCCCAAATGAGTTTCATGTTAAAAATGTAAGATCGTGTCTAACGTAAAAAACCGTGAGAAGAAGCTCTAACGAGGGACAGGATGTAAGATAAGAAGCGTAGACTAATGAACTGACGTAAAAAATGGAGTTATTTTTCTTATTATTTATTCATATTCATTTTTCTTTTAGACTTTAGTTGAGTGACGGAGAGTTAATAAATTATTTCGATTGAACAGTGAGAATGAAACAGGAGGGATAGTGAGACTTAATAACAAAAAACTTTTATAATTTCATTTAAGCATAGAATTGCCCAATTAATCTTTCCCGTTAGTATTAATAAATTCAATACATAAGTAAAGAAATTTATCAATGACTCCTGCTGAGGGAAAGAGTCACCCTGCTCTTATCACTGTGAACAATATAGGCAGGGGCGCGAACCTTTCCAACAACGAAGTTTTGTACTACTCAGTCTACAACGTCCGTCTACACCACGTCCTGAATTTACATCATTTTCCAAAATGCCTGCAAAATTTAAAGTCTATTCATCTATCCAGCACGAGCTAGGTGATGCCGTTCTTGACGCTACTTTTCCCAAACCGTCACCACCACTATCGAATGACCTACCTATCAACGCTATCGCCGATCGTAGCGTCGTGGAACCATGTCGGGAAAAAGGACCTTACGGAAGACCTCCGGAATACCATCGAGAGAAACCCTCCACAAATGAAGCTAAGCTAACTTTCAGACGAATTAGTCGGCCTAAATAAGATATAAATTCTTTATCACTCCTAGCATTTAAATAAAAATTAATTAACCATACGTGCTTAAAGTCGGAAAGTATAAAATTGCTCTTTACGTGTTTAAAATTAGTGCGTAAAGTGACGTAGAGTGAAAATAAAGAAAAAGCGGTGCCATAATGTAAAGATAAAAAATTTAATAATAATTTAGAAATCGATTTAAAATATGGTGCTATAGCTGGGTATAAATTTCTATTCTATAATTTAATACATTAAATTAATCCCTTAAAACGTTCATAAATCATGTTTTCATACCACTTACTATAAGTTTCTCTTCATGTCTATTTTTCTTTGCTTATATGAAATAACATGAAATAGTTGTCCCTTGGAATATCAGCTTTCTATGAATAAGCCAGGACATGGCGTCATAATTGTTGATACAAGATGTTTTTCGCTTAAGTATGTTTACGACTATAATTATTTCCTAATAACTGAACTCTAAATGCTCATGATTATTAAATTGAAACTTCCAAATATAATATTTCTTATTATCGAAAAACATTATGCAATGTTCTATTACATAAAACCCTCTAGTATAAAATCACTCGGTGTAACGTAAAACCTTAAGCTTTTATATACACTTACTCGGTGAAATATTTCGCGATACTTTCGATGGAAAAGAAATAAAATTAGTTATCCGTAAAAAATTACACCAACCCTCATAAAAGGAAGAGAAATTAATATGGGAAAGCCAATGTAAATTCAATTAATAATTATCTTCAAATTTAAATATGAATGCAAAAGTGAAAATTAAAGTTTTTCTGGAACCCTTTAAAGATCATTGTAAAAAATTTAACACCCGGAAAACACACCGTCTAAACTGTTGTTTATTCTATTTTTGACGGGTTCTTATTGCAAAGGACTCTCAAAAGAACATTGCATTATGAAACGAAATATTAATCTTAATCTTTGTGTTCCTTTTTCTCAACTATTCTTTCCTATGAAATTTAAGTATTACTACTAAATTTTGTGTCATGTGTTACAATGTAATCACCGAACTAATGGTATAAAACTTTTTAACTGTCTGAAATGTCTTAATTTTAATTTTAATTCCAATTTTAATTTTAGATAAATTTACATTTGTTCTGATTTATTTCGCAGTTCACCTTAAATAATGTAGATAAAACACTTAGCGCACATTCAATAATTACCATTGTCTTCGTCTGCTGCAGTAAGTCTAAAATGAAGATGTTTTCGTCATGACGTCACTTGAATGACGTCTGATGTAAACTGAGATCATTTCAATATAATTTTTCTTATTCGAAACTAATAATTCAATCAGTAAATTTAATTCAATATAAAATTACTTCCCTTAAGGAAGATCTTTTAAATATTTTATTTTCCCCATTGCTGATTCAGATTTTCAAAACACTAAACTGTGTAAGCTGTTAGCATTTCAATGGGATAATTTCGATTTTCGGAGCTTCACTCCTATGATGAGATTTCTATAAAACATGGATTCTCAGTATTTATATTACTAATTCGCGTATTTTTACGACTTTCGCGATACCTGTTTTCCGATGAGAAGCGAAGCCCTAAGTTTTTTTTCTCTTTGTTTTTTTTAAAGAACGGACGAACTGTTATACGGGACGACCGCTATATGAAATATTAATTAAAACTGAAATAACTACGATGAATGTTATACACAACTACGCCCCTATTCTTGAATCTTCTACAAGAGCAGGTGCTCGCCTATATCTTAATGATTGACGCGAGAAGTAGCCTAATCTTTCCTACGCCCCTAAGTAATTGCCCAAAACATGGAAAAATATCAATTATAATGTTAAAACATCCAGTCTTTCCAATTAAAAGCGCTCAGATGCACTTTCGTGATATCTTGTGCTTGCTGGTTGCCCATGTACCTTCCGAGCTAACATCTCACATCCGGTTCGAGTTTCAAGCTAGAAACCTTTGACTCTGAGAATCACAAATTCTCTTGGTCTCACGGTGACTCACCACTCTGACGTATGTGAGAATGGATTCCTTCCTATATAAGGAGGGTTCCAGCCATTGAAGAACAGATTCTAGATTTTGAGTAGCTCTCAGCCAGACTTTCGGTAGAACTCATCTCGCCTTGAGTCTCCGCGGGTAACGGGTGCAAGTTGCCTCGTATGCATTAGTTATGCTTTAAGACGATTTTAGAACGGGCTTAAGGGTAGTAAGTCTTAGAAGGAAATCGTTCTTCATTTTATCGCGGGCGACGAGGAGCGAGTTGCCCGTATGTTATTAACTTGCTTTACAGCGGACCTAGAACGAAGCACAGGGGTTGCTTTCAAGAAGAGGGCCGTCTGACTTTGAATTAACGTAACTTACCCCTAGGTGAAGAGTAAATTTAACCTACCTCAATTAGGGAACGAGCTTCGTATCGGAATATCGGTATTGATGATCTGACTGAAGGAAACGCCAGCAGACTTAGTTCGTTTATTTCTACGTGACCTTAATTGTCACGTCTAAACTTCAGAATAACTCACTTAATTAAAGCCCGGTGAACTTAATCTAAATATGACCTTGTGAACTCAAAAGTTAACCATTTATTATAAACTCTCGCCTGTAATCCGCTTATTTTAACTTCATTAAAAAGCTTAAAATTAAAGCTGACTCTCAGTTATTCCCATCATAATTAATCTAAACTCGACGAGTGAAACAAGGGCTAAGGAAGCTCCTGGATTCCATAAGTGACCGGAATGTCAGCGCAGTCTGTAGGTCCCCGCAGAACCGCAAAGGAGTACTCTATTGTACTTGAGGGTTAAACTCACCGGGTAACCACCCAAGTATAATATATATTATATATATATAATATATATATATATATTAGGGTGGTTCACTTTTATATGAAAAAATATAAAACTGTAAAATGTGATTCTCCTCAAGGCTGCCCATGTTCCACTATGGCAAAGGAAGTCACAGTAAAAATTTGAACCCTTTTGAAGCATATTTAAGGGTTGCTAGAAACTAACACTTTTCCCATGTGGCGCCGGAGGAGAACAGTTTGCAGGAAATGTTCATTACAATAGTTCATGCAAAGTACTGGCATGAAGCACCAATGAAACTAGACCAGCAAAAACCAAGTCACTCAAGCCAAGTCACATATAAGTGTTTCAAACCAGAAAATACTCTATCATTCTATGTGACAGAGAAGACATCAGACATTTTCGATGTTCTGCCTAAAATGAAAAAGAACTATCACAAGAATTTCTTCAGAAACATCCAAACAACTGGGAGAGAAGCAGTGCCTACAAATATTTAAAAGGAAAGGCGATTGAGATGAAAGTTGTTAATGATTGCGCAGAGAGAGGCATAGCATTGATTAAACAGGTCAACTCTACACTTAGAAAAGATGAACTACATCCTACATTCTCTAAAGCAAATTTTATGCAGTAATGTGTCTTCATGAGTCCCATCATTTGTATTCGCTATTATTTTCTATACCAATTGATCAAACAGGTTGTTAGTGTCTAAGTTTATTAATGAATAGGAATCATGTCATTTTTCCTGCATGATTTATATACTGTATATTGTTCATATTCTAGCAACCTCTAAATATACTTCGATTCAGCTGAGATTTGGTGTTCATTTCTTTTTAATCTTTTGAAACGAGAGCAAGGTTGAGGAAAACGGAAAATCAAACTATCATATTTTTAACGACCCTAATATACACATTAGGGTGGTCCATAAAATCTAGCTTTCGATTTTTCCAGTTCCCACCCGCCTAATCTGTGTCACTATAGCAGAAAATAAATTGTGAAAAATTTCAATCACATCGGTGCATAATTAGTGGTCGCTCATGGGGTTAGATATTCTTCTCTGAGTCATTCATTACTATGAGCTATTATAGGTGCTAAGTAATGCCGTTTTCTGCTCTTTCACAGGTTGGAGTGTTAAATATAGCTATATGAAATAGATTTTAATAGATATTGGTATACCATACATTGGTTTATATTGGTTACGTTCATTTACGTGACGGTCCTGTCATAAACACGTGGTTTTTACTTGTTGGACAAACCGGACCAAAAGATTTTAGGCAGTAAACTGCCTTCAAATGGCCAAGTCCGAGGTGTTTTTTTGCACCATCATGTTGTGAATAAGAAAGACACCAAACAAAGCGCCGAAGAAGTGCTGGAGGAAGTTTTCTCATTTTGGGAAAGAGCCCGCATACCAACACGCCGGAAGGACCACTGTTTGGAGAAGCTTTTGATCTTGTTCAAAGAGTGGCAGACTTTGTAAAAGAACAATGGAATGCGAAATCCAAAACAAGTCGAAAACGAGACGTCTTTCAAAAGCAAGCTGAACAATTTGTTTGACATTGCACATGGAAACGCTCCCCAAATGATCCAGTTTCAAGAAGAGCGCGATTTCCTTCTCGTTCAAAGAAATCCCGGTCGGCGTGGCACAATTGGCTCCGTCGACAAAAAATTGGCGGAGAAGGAGCAGAAGGTTGCAAAGCGGAAAGCAGAGGAAGACGTCCGAAAGAGGAAAGCAGTCGAAGAGCAAGCCTCGACATTCCAAACAGCCGAATTTGCTTCTTCAAGCTACGCCGATGATGAGTTTCTTGAGGGAGCCACTGGAGGTTGTCCTTCTCTCCCCCAAAAAAGGAACACGCCAGACCAAGAATATTTTTAACTCAGAATTATCTTCATCCCTGAGAGGCGGGTTGACACGCTTTGGAATCTGCTCTCCACCCTCTTTCTTGTATAGGGCTGCGACCATCCGACGTTTCGTTGCAGATGGAACATCGGCATCGAAGAAATCGAAGAAGGCCAATCATTTCATCAGAGAGGTACCAAAGCTGTCCTGCCAGATTCTGACTGGCTGCTTTAGATATCTTCTGCTGTGGATACGACCTCAATAATTGTAAGAGGCAAAGGTCCTGGGCTGGAGCGGAAACGGCCATCGGAGCAGTGAACCATGCCTTCAGGTAGACTGTCACAGCGAAGATGATCATGTCTTGCAAGCATGTTTTCTCTTTCGGTGTGAGATGTTGCATTTGCTCCCAGAACATCCACATCATGATAGAATAGAGGACCTTGCACATCTAGCGAGCGTGATGCATCGCACCTGGGTGCTTGAATCGAATCGGCGATTCAAGATTTCCACCAAAAAATTTCTTGTAATCGTCTCGATAAGTTTCGCGCTGGATTTGGTCTTTGGCGAACTTCAGAAGTTCTTTTCTGACAGGTAATAGGGATGGACCAACAGTGTGGTCGTTGACACCTGTTTGAAACTTGCTCTTGTCGATGTAGTTCTACTGTTGCTGGAATCTCTTAAATAACAGAACTTTCGGACCAGAAATTGCGTTATGACACGCCATGAACGCGGCAACTTCTGCTCTAGGAGCAAACAACATCCTGAGTGACGGCCAGTGTTAGCAGCGGCAGTGTCGAAGCACATCCACACCACTCTTTCACTTAGTCCCCAAAATTGCAAGAGATCGAACACCGCTTGTGCCTGCTGTACTGACCACTTCCCGAAGCTATGTCTGGCACTCCCAATAGCTGGCAGTTGCCATCTGAGGTGGACATTAAGATGGGAAGCCAGTCTACCTGCTCGTTGTTGGTAAGGTCTAGCAGAAGCTTTCCGTCCCAGTGCACCACCACTGGTCCGGAATGGAATCCTTTTTTTGGACCGATTCAGCCTGCTGCCTGCGATGATGCTCTCGGCTGCGCTTCACAGAGGATCGGCTGAGAGTCAATTCCTCGAGGTTTTGGCCAAGGCTGCGAGCCGTTTCCGATACAATGTAAAGCGCCATCCGGTCGCTCACACTCGTCGTCTCAGTTCGTCTTTGGAGAGCCTTGTGGCGAAGAATTCGATGAGGTTCTTCGAACGACTGCAATTGTCTGCAGGTTTCTTGAACAAAGATCCGGATGAATGGGAAAAAATGGAGGAGTTTCAGGAAGCGCTTAGGGTTGTGAAAAACCTCAGGGTGGTGAATGACCACCCCTAGCGAGCTGTGGCCCTCGTCCAACAGTACAGCGAACGCCACACCAAAGACGAGGAGCAGCTGCAGTATCTGCTGCAAATAGTGTCGGAGCATCGCCGGAAGTTTCCGGGTGCCAAAAAAAGCTCTTTGACTGGGAGACAATGAGTGGTTGCCAACCATGACATCCCCGTCGTAGAACGGATAGTACTCATCCATCAGCTCGTGGATTGGGGAGGGGGAACCGGAGGCAGTGGAGCTGTAGTGCATACCACATAATATCTATTACAGTGATAGAAGGATAAAGTTTGAAAATTCGTGAGCGACCCCTAAATATGAACTGATCGAAACGAAAATTTACCTGCAACATTTTCTCACAGAACCTCACAACTTCGGTGGGTGGGAGCTAGGAAACAAAAAAACAATTTCCCCTATATAGTTATGGACCACCCTAATATATGAGGCGCTCCGCGACAGATGTTTTTAAGCGCCAAAAATAAAAAACGCCAGAAAAAGCAGTTAAAGTTGGGGAATGAACATTAGACTGTATCTCTTGAACCATTGAAGCTAGCGCAAAGATGTTTATATGAAATTTATAGCTTTCGAATTATCTCAACATTGGATAGTATGGGAACTGAGCTTCACGCCCGGGGTGACGCTTACGAACATCTGGTGCGGAGCGCCTCATATATAGTTGTTCGCATTTTAAACAATACGTGTGTCTGCGTCACTTACAAGGGGGAATCTACTAACTATCTCGCTAAACACGAGGTTTTCATTACCCTCATAATCCCACAAATCCAGCTTTTTAGGAAATCTGAATAGCTGTTCTCACGTGCCAGAAATGAAATAAAGCAGAGGCAATTACAGTATGTCTGCACACATTTGAGAAAAAACTTTGATAACGCTGTGGATTCCACACGACTCGTGGTACACGTAACTGCTTTAGAAACCCCTTAATTACGGGTTCGAGCCATAACTGTAGTGCTAAAGAGTCATAACAATAGACACATTCTCTATTTCTAACAAATATCCCGAACCAGTGGGTACCCAGGCTACCAAGGGAGCCCGTGTTTACTATAAATGCGGCACTTTTTTTCGTAATCGGTTGTTTAAACTTTGCATTTTTTGCATAAGTCCCGGCGAATATTTTTCGCATGAAATAATCCTACATCATAACCTCCCGTATCGTCATTTCAGCCATTATTTTTTAAAAAATCAGCAGATACACTTCTGAAACGGTCAATCTCGACGATGCTCTGACTTTCCAAGTAAAGCAGGACACCCAAACGAAATACATCACAGCCATTAATATCGCTTGGAAGATTGTGGTATGCGCGTGAACATAAACTCGGTTCCTGTAGAGTAATTCACTTCCAAAGCTCCGTCATCAGATGCGCCATTATGTAAAATTACGCTTTTCAAGCCGAAATTTTGGAATTTGAAGGCTGATTTCTTAAACTCACTAACCATAGATTTATGATCGAGCAAGCCGATAAGAATGCGATGTCGGGATAGCAAAGGCCACATTTTCTATCTGCTTGGTAGTTACACCCGTCGTGACTGTATATGTTTTTAAATTCACGAGTCTCATTGGATATTTAACCATATCTTTCAACAAGCGCTTCTCACTCTCCATCTGTTTGGTGGCGGATAGCTTCACGCGTCGAACTCTAAAATACGTATCTAAAATGTGTACAACAGTAGGTTTGATATATTGTTCGCTACTCTTATCCAGATTTAAGCACATCTCGCGGTCTGTACGTGTAATTTTGATCCTCATTTCAAAACCGTTCAAAAGCAGTTTTTCCTGCGACAAAAAATCAGAGTGCAACCGTGCGCAGCAATCATAAATTTTCTCTTTAGAATTATTAAATTTATTTTTTAAGCTGTCCATCAATTTGGTTGTATAATACCCCTGAGCCGCCAAATGTGTCTCTTTTGCGTCTCTCGTAAAGTTTAAAACAGTTTCTCTATAATGATGATAGCTAACGCCAGGTGAAACGTTAGTTTGGTTTAGGTACACATCACATTGACTTATCAGCGTGTGTAGGAAGTTGCATAACCTTCTTCACAATCTGTGCCATCCGAATATGCAATTCTTAGTTTAGCGTAAATAAATACGTTTGATGGGTCAAAAAATTACTCCCTGACGAAGAAATCACGAACTTTTTTGGCGCCGTCGTTGACCCAATAGCGTTGAGAGGATGAATTGTGATGAATTCGGTCTCCACAATACTTGTCTGCTTTGGAGGCACATCAAAGAGATTTAACTCGGAGTTGCAGCACTCCGAACTGTCGGGGTGAATAAAATAATCCATAACAACCGTTAATGCAGCCTTCCACTTCAGTTGTACAATCACCTATGAGAGGCAGCTGTATCAGATTTACCTTATATTAGTTTTTAAAAATGTCCACGACCGGTTTCATACCCATAGAACACTTCTATTTTTTTTAAGTCCTTTTCCGCTTTACACCACGATTTGTTTGCTTAGCTATCCTTTTTTTTCCCACGTCGTACAGTACGCTTTCTTCCTCTTATAGTAACCTTTGGTTTTTACTTTCTTCTAAAACCCCCACCGCGCATTTTTCTCTTCGCATCTTCGACGATTTCATTCCGTGTACGTCATAAATGTTTTCTGAAAGCTTCTTCAGGTTTGGTACCTGACATTATATCTTCAAATATGTTAAGTCCTGATTGTAGGGCCTTCTTTCCAAGGTATTTGGCTCCACTTTTCAATAAGGGCACAGCTGTGCGTAGTATAATTGAAAAAATTTAACCGATGCCACTTCCACGCTGGTACCTCACCCCCTCGGTAGACGGAAAATGGCCTCTGTGTCATTCTGTCGCAACACTCCGGAAGTGGAGTTTCACGGTTAAACTCCCGTAGCCGAATGGAAAATTTTCCCCTCATTCTTTCTTATATATATTGAGATACTGGTTAGTAGGTTAGGTGCAACTTTGACATAATGAGGTTTATCATATGTAATGCTTAAACTCTTACCTCTGTGATCGGGACTGTGCACAATGCGTAACAGGTGAGCCTTGGTATCTCCAAGAAATTGGTGGTCCACGATATTATTGTAAACATAACACATGCCCGGGGGAGGGCCTCCAGCGGGTAATTTCGGTAATTTTAGTTGGTACAATAAGCTGAATAAGTCATGCTGTGAGGCGTGAAGAGTGTCTCTTTGGAAGGCCATACCATATCTGCCCTCAGGCATAATTCTGAACAGTTCATTGTCCTTAATATTTCTACTAGCCGTTAATTTTAACAACAAAGTATGAGCCGGTGTGTCTTTGTTTATGACTTCAAAAAGTAAATCTGGAGTGAGACTTGACCTTTCCAGATTCCCATTTAAAGCCCTCACAATATCCTCGGCCGTGTGATTCACGGCCCAAATCGATAGGTCCATGCAGTTCTTTTATAAAGCTGGACAGGGTGTTGTCCGGATGCGTGCCCAAAGAGGCAGAAGAGGGTAGTGTGACGTAGAAGTGGTTAGGCATCATTTTGTATACTACTTAAGTTTCGTTATTGCTTGAGCTTTTATATAGGAGTTGAGGCTTTCAGGGTACCCTAGCCACTTCACAGATATATCTTTCTCTTCCCTGTACCTTTACTTCCTAATTTTTTTTTCAATTTTAAATACTTTTCTACCTAAATTAAACGCCACTTTCTGCATCTCACCATAAAGGCTGCCCCCAACTTCTTCACCATTCAAATCTTCAACGTAATACATCATCACATCGTCTTTAGGCCACGTAAATCTAACTTTAAAAATCTCCTGAGTCCACTCTTGTGCAAAGCCTTTTGCAAATTTATTCCCCGCTCGTGAGAGCCTTACATAATCATTGATTTTGAAACGCACAGAGCGTGGTGGTGCTCTAAGATTATCTTTTCTCGCCTCAGGCTCTACATGTGGGCCTCTTTTTTTAATAGTCGTTAGGAGACGTTCCATTCATGCGATGACGTGACCGGTTGTAGGATGAAGCCAGCGATTCCAGAATGTTTATATACCTGTATGTGTTTTTATGTGTGAAATAACGATGCATACGATCTTTTATGGTACGCTGAACTCTTTAAGCTAAAGATGCCTTATGTATAGAATTGGATGTGTAATAACTGATATTAAATTCCGTGAATATGTTCTGGAAGGCTCGACCTATAAATTCTTTGTCCAAATCTGTACAAAAATAGCCTAGAATCCTGTTTTCTTTCAACATCTACCCTTTGGCGGCTTTAGCAACTGTTTCAAGCGATTTATTTTTCAGCGGGATTAGCCACAAGTATCTACAGAATACGTCTATTGTAAACAAAATATACCTATAACCGTTATTATACGTTGACACCTTCGCATGTCTGTTAAATCCGCCTGCCAAATAGAATCAACCGAGGCTGCTAAAGTCTTGGCAGTTTTAAACCTTCTTCTTACCAGTTTATATAGTGTATAAGCATCCTGCTCACGCAAAAATCTCTCAAATTCTAGATCGGAAGAGCTGCTGACTAGCTACAGGAATTTACTCGAGTGACTAAAGGAAAAAACTGATAAGATTGTTTTAACAGGTATACTTCGTCGAATTATCCAACGTAGCGATTTCTACAGCAAAGCGACCTATATTAACAATAACCTAAAGTCTCTGCCAACAGGAAGGAGTGCACTTTGCGAATTTTTGGAACAGTTTCTACGTCAGGAGGGACTTGTTCCTCGGAGAGGGACTTCATCTTAATGACGTTGGAGCTGCGCGTTTAGGGAGACTATTTCATAATGCTCTCTCATCTTTTCAGGCTGCCGTTACTCGAATGGTCCCAGCGTAATTTCCTCAAATTTCCATTGTGTGCGCGAAGATATCGCGGTCACAAACAATTTGAAGGTTCTATCCTTAAATGCTCATAGCCTACAAAATAAAATAAACGAATTTTTTTCTTTAATTGCTTGTAAAGACTATGATTTAATTGCGATAAATGAATCGTGGCTTAGCACTGAAACACGTGACTTTGTAGGGGAGTATCAAATTAGAGGTTATAGCCTTTTTGTTAAAAACAGAATAGGTAGGCAAAGAGGAGGTGTATGTTATATATCAAAGATAATATTGCGAACGTCATAGAATTAAAGCACAGAATTCCAGAACCGTTAGATTCGACTTCAGCAGAACTTAAATAGAACGAGTAAAAACTTGTTGTTGCCGTTATATATAGGCCACCTAATCAAACAGCTGATACGAACGAAGCGTTATATCGTGAACTAAAGAGAATAATAGGTAGTGAGCAGGCCCTAGTTATGGGTGTCTCTAATTGCACCAACGTGAATTACGATACAATGCAGGGAGACGCGGAAGGTAATCGTTTAGTTAATTTTCTCGAGGATAG
Source organism: Bathynomus jamesi (assembly GCA_023014485.1). NCBI lineage: Eukaryota > Metazoa > Arthropoda > Malacostraca > Isopoda > Cirolanidae > Bathynomus > Bathynomus jamesi. The sequence goes on along the minus strand of JAJOZX010005008.1, from coordinate 262,046 downwards.
CTTACATTGCCGGCTTAGGAAGAGTAAAACTGTTGACGAAAGATTTTAAGTTTGCTTTGGCGTTCAAATATTCGTCTACCGTGAAAAGTAAATTGGTTAGGAATAACGTTGCAAGACAGGAAGAAGCCTGTATCTACAGCATTCCCTGTAAAAGTTGTGATTTAGTATACGTAGGAGAAACTGGAAGAAATATTGAAACCCGTATTAAAGAATTAAAGAACACAAATATGCCTTCAGAAGTTGTAATACTAATAATGCCATTTTTTATCACGCCAGCCAAAATAATCATGCTACAGATTGGGAATCAAGTAAGGTACTTTATATACGTAATAATTATGTCAAAAGGAAAATAAGAGAATCTGTATGTATAGAACAAGAAGATAATTTTAATTTGTGCGAAGGTACTTATAAGTTGGACCCTTTAATGAGAGTCTTGGTCAAAAAATCCCTTACGGAGTCGGGTGAACGGGTTCTAACCTAAGTGTGAATTTTTTAAAGGTCTCTGGATTGTTTCCTTACTCGCTTTTGGTTCAAATGTAAATGTAATAATGGAAGTAATAAATGTGGAAATAAATATAAATGCAATAAATGTAATAATAAAGGTAATGAAATAAATGTAATAATTAGTGTAAAGGTAATAATAAATAATAAACGTTAAAAAATGTAAATGCAATAATAAATGCAGTAATTATGTCAAAATAATAGAATCTGTATGTATAGAACAAGAAGATAGTTTTAAATATGTGCGAATGTACTTATAAGTGGGTCCTTTAATAAAAATGCCCTTCCAGTGTCGGGAGAACGGGATCTAATCTACGTACGATTTTCTTAATGGTCCCTGAACTGTTTTCCCTCTTGTTTTTGGTTCATTCGTTTTTCTGTATCCACCCGAAGAGGATGCCAGTGGGCATCGAAACTGTTGTGGAAATAAATCTGTCTATTAGAGTGCGTTGATTGGTCAGTCACATGGCGAATGAAATTTAACGTCGATAAGTGCAAAATTTTACATATAGGTTCACGTAACGGTAATTTTGCGTATAATATGTCAGGGAAGGAGTTGGCAAGCGTAGAGCAGGAAAAGATTTAGGAGTTATAGTCACTGGTGATTTAAAAGTGGCGAAACAAAGTACAGCAGCGGTCAATAAAGCGAACAAAGTGCTAGGTTTTATAGCTAGGAATTTTGAGTACAAATCGCGGGATATTATTGTTCCTCTTTATAAATCATTAGTTAGACTAGACCCCATTTGGAGTAGGCGATCCAATTTTGAAATCCGCATATGCGAAAAGATATAGACAAAATCGAAAGAGTTCAAAGACGAACAACTAAGATAATTCCATAGCTTAGGTGAAAGTCGTACGAGGATAGGCTTAAGGAGTTAAAATTGACTACACTCGAGACTTGGAGGCTAAAGGGTGATCTAATCTAGATTTTTAAAATTATAAATGGGTTCGATAACGTAAATAGACATAGCTTTTCCGAAATATCGCAATATAGTTGAACTAGAAATAACGGGTGTAAGTTGACAAGTAGAAGGTTCAAGACAGCAGTTGCCAAATAGGTGGAATAGTTTGCCGGGAGAAGTAATTAGTAGCACGTCTATAAACATGTTTAAAAATCGATTAGGCACATATGTTGATAGATTGGGTATAGTTTAAGGTAGTAAAATTAAGGCTTTGTGGTTTGGAACCAACGTAAAATTTTAGGTCCCCTCTGCCACCACGGAGGACATGTACAATACACAATTACAAACACATTTAGGTGGACCAGCCATGAGTGGGTCCTAGGGGCTTTGTTGGTCTAAAAGATTATAACATTATTATAGCATTGTAACATCTTTTTTCTCTATTCCCTCATTATAAACGCCTCTGTACAATTTATTACACCCCCGTAGGAGGCTGGATTAGAAATTATCATAATAACTTTTTCTTCATATGTTAGCCATTTGCGTATTTTAGAGGAGCGTGGGTAGGGTTGTACGTTGGTGCTTGGTCTCTCTTCTTCCTCTTCAGAGATGTTACGCCGGGATGGAAAGTGTGTTCAGTTGTGGTTCATATGTTGCTTCCCCCAAGTCTTTTAACCTGTTCTGGTTAGCTATCAATGGTTTTTGGATGTTTATTTGCTGTAGTCTGGCTTTAATATGTCCCCCATCCTGTTGGTGAAGGTCTATCTCACTTTCTCACCAAGTCATGTACAATATCAATGATGTTCGAGCCCTGTATCTTTTACCATTCAATAAATCGCACCTGTATCGGACCATTGTATAATGGTTCCTCACTTAATAGATTATAAAGACTTATCCCTTTATTCCTCAATGTATGAGGTAGAATACTTTTTGATACATGTTCGAGGGGTCTCACTCCGTTGTTCTTTGGTTGCTCGTCTCTAGCCTCGGCCAGAGGTCCTATACCACCACGCTCAACATCTTCATTGCTATGTCTGGTAACTATGGGCACCTCGGCCGGTTTCTTATAATCTTCGAGCTCTTGAAGAAATTATGTAAAACTTCTTGATATAGATTTTTTTTCTCGTGAGGTAGCTTCTCGCTCTTTATTAGATTCACCAATTCATTTTCCATTCTTTTAAGCCTACTTTTTCCTGGATCTGGTGGTGATTCCTTTGTATTTTGTAACGAAGCATACACCTCGTGCGGAATCACGACCACTTTTTTCATTATATTATACTGGAAAATAAAGGAGCCAAAACTGAAAACAAGATGGGGAGGAACGATCCAACTCTTTGCACAATAATTCGCTTTTTCTTTCCCACACATTATTCTTTACGAGCGAGTGCGCGTATTATGCTCTTGTAACTACGTAAGCGCGACTTCTGTGTGGCCTTCACTGGTACATTCCATTTTATAACGTTAAGGAAGAGTTCACAGATGCATTTTAAAAAGTCTGGGTCAATATTTTTAACAAACTGGCGTTGGAGAGTGCGCGGCAATCGTTGGTAGATTTTTATTAATTCACGATATTTCTTTAACCCCTTTGTCATTCTGGGATATACGCCGTTTCAGCCTCGTTTGGTAATACAGGGTGTCTCAAAAGTCACTATCTATTTTGAAAAATAATGGGAATAACGAAAAACTGGTTTAAGACATGAAAAATATATTTATTTCAAAGTAAGTGCCACAAAGAATTAGTGCTATTTATTTATCTGTCTCCACATGGCGACCATCAGTGTCTCTACAGAGCTCAAAGCGATAAGTTGTTTCCCGGAACACACTTTCCAGCATTTGAGGTGTTATTTTCTGAACTGCATCGGTAATACGATTTCGAAGTTCGGCTACATCACTAATTCTTCTACCAGTGTACACCTTAGACTTAATGAAACCCCAGGCGAAAAAATCTAATGGTGTTAAATCGGGTGAACGTGCTGCCCATGGTTGTGTTCCTCCACGACCAATCCAGCGACCGGGGAAGCGTCTGTCAAGATAATCACGTACAATTATTGCATAATGGCACGGTGCTCCATCCTGCTGAAAAACTACTGTGTCAAGAATGCCATCTGTAAGAAGTTGAGGTTCGAGGAATTGTTCAAGCATGTCAAGATAATAAACCAATTAACTTTTTTTAAATACACAAATTTGCACCAGAAGTACATATCTTTATGCCAGCATAGCATTTTTTAAAAAAACATCTAATGTCACCGAAATAGATAGTGACTTTTGAGACACCCTGTATATTCGTTCTTAGAATTTCCCAAAACGTGTTTCGCGGGTGAAAGTCACAAACCAAATATCCGTTACGTTGACTTGTAACTTCTTTATACACTTCCAAAAACTCCTTACGCTGATTCGGGAACATTTGACTGGCTAATATCCAATTTGTGCCACATCTCTATGTTATGCGAATAAGACTAGATATTGTGTATTTATCGATACATCACGCATATATCTATTCTTGAAAAACAGGTTTTGATAGATGAAGAACACGTTTATGTTAAGATGGTGGGAGAATACTGTAAATGTCACGGCAAACGTTTTTTCCATTTCTAATATGAAATGTTTGAAATAACATAATGTTAGAAATAATGTTAGAAGAATGTTAGAAATAACCGTGTGCTGATCGCCTTTTGTAGAACTAACATCATAAACGCCTTTGTGGAACAAAATATCATCTTGTTATTCGTTGAATGCAGCTTAGTATATCGAATAGCACCATATGACTTTGTGCACAAAATTTGAGAACAGATCGTCCTTATCTATAATGATTTTAAGCATAAACACGGTTTTTCCACAGCCTGTAGGACCGGATATAATGCATGTAGAAGGGCACACTTCTAACTGGAATATTTATAAAATATAATATTCTAAGTGTTGCTCCTTATATTCTAAAATCTTGTCTTTCTTCTTCCCCAGAACCGTGAATGATTACAAGGATGAGGTACTGTACCAGCAACATGTCCCCATATTGCTGATGAAATTGATGATGCCGACAATAGTGTTGTTGAGGCTACAGACTTCACCCCCGCCAACGAACCATCAGCAGTGACAGACGTAGCATCCCCACTCGTCAATTCGAGAAAAAAGCGTGTGCATGACAACATCGCTGAAACACCTTCCACGTCAGGTGTAAAGCACATAAAATCGTCGTTCGTTAGACGCAGTAAGTTTAGAAAATGTAATAGAGCCGCAGCCCTCCACGTCTTACGGCACACCCACTACAGTAACACCATTTACAAATAAAACTGTATCCACTTACCCCTATTCAATACCGTCCGTGCCCTCCACTCGACAGCAACGCAGTAACCTGTAGACAGTAGCATATCATTCGAAATGGTACGCAGCGTCACCAACACCAACACCCTTTGACTAGAAACCGATACGTAGTCGGAATCGACCCTCGAGTCATGTATAGCAACGACTTTGAACACAGACTGCGGCGCATGGTTGAGCGTATTGTGGAGTTTGCCCATCAGAGCAGTAAGGGACGTGAAGGCAGGACACGAATGGCCCTCAGGTTCGGGTCAGATGATGGTGATAGAGACGATTTTGGGGTAGTAATACCCAGCAGGCGTCTGGCCGCTGTAGATGTAGAGTACATTTTGGGGCGTATAATACAGGCCTCTAAAAGCGGCACCGAGGTTAATGTGGAGAATTTCACGATTAATATACATCACGTCTTCCGATATGTAGGTCACAACGCAACGCCTTATACTCTTAACCCTTTGACGACCAAGGGACAGCGACATATTTGTCTCAACGGAAATAATAATATAAATTTTATAATGATGCAACGTTTCTACAAATACATCTACATGTTTATATAAGTATCGTTTAGTTGTCGGAAAATTAACCCAAATATGGGTCATTTAAGTGACTATAGTTACTAACATATCTAATTGTAAATAACAATAAAACTTACACTTTTAAGTTCAAAGAAACGTATATCGATCATCTTAACTTTAACAGTTACCACATATACAAAAGACACTGATTTCGATCGCGGTTGCGGCCTTATAGCATTAGTCTTGGCTCATATGTTCACTGTGGTAAATACAGCTGTCCATAAAATTTGGATGCCTACTGCAGTGGAGCGTGCACGTAAACTGGCTGCAGACTGTAGACTTTAATTTCCCTGTGATATGGGCCCTGAGGAGCTGCGAAGGGTAGAGCAGGAAATGGGTACGTATAGTTGTGTTTGGATTGGATGATAGTCGTAGGACTGTGTGTTTTTAAAAGCAGCGTGAGAACGTACAAAGCCCCTACTTATTTTAGGCTTGTATGGGACAACGTATCTCCCCATTCGTAATATAAGGGCTCTTTACGCGAGTTATAATAAAAACCGAAAACATGGAAGACATCACGATTTGTGAAAGGGTTGTCTTTAGTTTACGAATGACCTGTTGAAACATTGTAAGGAGTGCCACATGGTCTGCGACCAGTGTAAAAGCCCCAGATGTGAAAGTCGTGTAGTTGAAACTGAGAAGCGTGATTATGATGTACAGTATGTAAGCGCATGTTTTTCAATAATACCTGTTTTGGATTCCGTAAATAAAATGACACTGTAGGAAAATGAGGGTTTGTGAGTGTGGTATGTTTCATACAATGGACAGCTGGGGGAAATTCGAGCACAAATGCGATGAAATTCACTGTTCTACATGCCATGAAGCATATAAGGCGGATGGTGTAAAGCACGTATGTTACATGAAAGATGCCAAACCTAAAAATAAGTCTTGTATAACCGTGTATTATGAGTCATAATACACGGTTATAAAAGGCTTATTTTTTGTGGATTTGTGTAAGTTTTTATGTCATAATTTATGGCATAGAAACTTACACAAATCCCGAAACAAAAGAGGTTATCCCGCATTTACTCGTAAGTCAGACTGTTTGTGATGAATGTATGAACACTGAGTGTGATGAATGCCACAAATGTGGTAAGCGGACAAACATTTTTAAGGTGTCTGCAAGAGATTTCCAGTGAAACTGTTTGTGAACTATATTGTCAAGCTAGCTGACCAGTTCCAAAAAATGACTGTATATTCTTCTCCGTAACGCTGCAAAACTTGACACTCAGTTCCTTTATAAGGAGCTGCTTGAGCATGAGTCCTCAGAGATATTCACGGGTGATTCCTTGAAAAGAAGGAACAAATTTACACACATGCAAATAAGATAAAATGTTCAGTTTAAAGACACCCTGTTATTCATACATTGTAAATTAGCCAAACTACCCAAGGTGATGAGCGTAGACGCTGAAGTTTCAAAAGGGTACTTCCCTTACACATTCCTAACTCACAACACTATAAATTATGTAGGACCCCCCCCCAAACTTTACTTTAACTATGAATGTATGAGTACAAGCGAACGTGAGGATTTTGAACTCTACTACAGCAGGTTTAATGAAAATAATTCTTACAATATAGCGTATGAATGTGAACATCATTGTGTGAATGATGTAAGCGTACGTAGAGTATGCTTCCAAGCCTTTAGAAGGATGTACAGTTGCCCGTATATGTAATGTTCCTCACCTCACAGGCGACTCCGGACATGTGGCAACGTCGCAGCGATAGTCAAGGTACGCCAATTGGGGGAAGGTGGGATGGAGGGGGGACAACAGAGTCCAACAACATATAACATTGACATACAGGTAAGGCGCCCTTTAAAAATTACGTAACGCTATTTTTGCGTGGGGTGGGAGAAGTGTTACATAACATCTTAGGGGGTGTTTGGTCTAGCATTACAGAACGTTCCTTGGGACTCTAGGGTGTCATGTTTTAACAAAAATAGCGTAACGTAATTTTTGAACGGCCCCTAATTATAATGTATTATCTGTGTTCATAAAGATAAACGATTAATATGATCGTGAACAGCGTTGAACTCTCCATGTTTACTAGTCTTATACAGTAATAAGGTTCCATTATGATTACTACATGCCTATTTGAACAGATACCACAATACAACTTTTTATATAGTAGTGAATTTGAACCAAAAATAGACATTACACAACCATCCTCCACACTCCCTCAATCCCCTTCCCCACCCACCAGTCTCGCGAATGTTAAATCATTATGTAACAATACTAATAAAGCTGTATGTAGAGTCCGTGTGCAGCTTTAAACCTTTAATAACTTACGAATCTACACGATTATATATATATATATATATATATATATATATATATATATATGAATAACATTGAGCGAGAAAAAGATTGAGACAGTGTGAGAGAGAGCGAGGTAGAGGGGCAGAGTTAGTGGGAAATGGCTTATCGATTGTTACACAAAGAACTTGTTAACAGTTTCGATCTGAATAACAGTAACTGATTATTGAAATCACATAAGAATAATCCACGGTTATATTAGCATAAACATATTTATATATACTTATAAATTCATACAATATTATACTAATGTTTGTGAAATGACGGTGATGGGCCAAACCGTGGTGTTGACATAGTTACTTACTGTCGCCGTCCAGGAGAGACTACATATGGGCGTGTCAGTAAAAACCGTAAGGTGACGGTTCCATGAAGCAGGATATCGCCACCGGTTTGTGGCTAATGCCTATTATATTAATAGTGTTTTCCAGATTGTATTTGTATTATCAATGTAGAGATAATGATTTAATCACGACACGATGGACAGATGAATCCATTAATGTTTCCCAGATTTCCTGTTGCATTATCAATGTGGAGATATTATTAGATCTTAACAAAGAATATAACATTTTATTAACCTTTGGTTAGCTTCCGCCCGAATTGTTCATTCTGACGAAGGTCAAGCTTTTCACTCCACCTTAGACCTACAGTTTAACGTGGAATCCGAACCACGCCCTACCAGCAGCCCAGCGTTTAGGCCACCCAGGGTACCCATTTATCTACCAACCACTTTCTTTTATTGTTTGGAAGGATGAACAACTGGGTTTTGCTGCACGCCGGCTGCAGTCACCGGGTCTCGAACCCGGTGCCGATGGATTCGTAGTCAGCGACGGCAACCACTACACCACCGAGGTGCATAACGCCTCGTATAGTATATATATATATATATATATATATATATATACAATATACAATTGTGTATATATATATATATATAAAATAAAACACCAATTCTTTATTACAACAAATATACAAAGGTTGAGAATGTTTTACTAAATAGTTTATCAGACAAAATAATATTCATACAAAATGCTCACAATTTTTCATAGATTAACATAAATGGCACAGCTATACCAGGTTCATAGTTAGTATTTGGTCCATCCTCCATTATTGTCTATTACATCTTGTAATCTGCGAGGCATAGATGCAACATGGTTATGTATGATGTGTGGGTTCCTTCGGAACATCTCCCACTCAGCCATAGTGTGGTTCAGTAGCTGGCGGCTGGTCTGCAACTGCCCAGATTCCCACGAGCCATCTTCTAACAATCCTGGCGGTGTAGATGGGAGAGTTGTCCTGCAAATGAATTTTGAATATTAAAAGTAGAAATATATCTCATTCATACGCTTCATCAGTAACCCACTATTCGAAATAGGTTTTAACCCATATGTATTAGGGGTTTCTCTCAGCTAAATGTAATTATGCGCTATTATACAAATAATGCAGTCTGCAGTTATCCAGAATAAAATCCTAAAGTGTTGTCATAGTACTGAAAGAGTTAAAGAACAATTTTATGACCATTATTCGTCCTATGTAAGTGTGGAAACCGGACATAAAAATGCATGTAATAAATAAATCTTACTCTAATAACAGAATAATATTCTATAACACACAAATTCAACATACCTGCATAAAGATAATCTGCTCAGGAGAGGGCAAAGCATACGCGCGTACAGAAGTCAGCACCACCATGATCTCTATATATTAATCTGCCGCCTCGGTGGTGTACTGGTTAGCGTCCCTGACTACGAATCCATCTGCCCCGGGTTCGAGACCCGACGGCAGCCGGCGCGCAGCAAAACTCAGCTGTTCATCCTTCCACACAATAAAGAAAGTGGTTGGTAGATAAATGGGTACCCTAGGTGGCCTAGTGGTTAAGACGCTGGGCTGCTGATGGGGCGTGGTTCGGATTCCACGTTAAACTGTAGGTCTAAGGTGGAGTGAAAAGCTTGACCTTCGTCAGAATGAACAATTCGGACGGAAGCTAACCAAAGGTTAACCAAACCTCCGTACCACTTCGTAAATATTTTGGCGGGCATATCTCGTGTTGTCCTGTCGCCAAAACCTAAGACGGCTTTGAGTTGTAGACGCAAACGTTCCTCGTTAGAGAAGATAACTTTGCTTCAGTATGCGAGATCATCATTTATATGCTGGCGAGCAAACGAGAGCCTGGCCTGACCATGTTGTTCCTCGATCCTCTCTTTTTTGTCAGGAGTACGGTGGCGATATCCTGTTTCATGCAACCGTCTCCTTACGGTGTCCACTGACACGCCCATATGTAGTGTCTCCCGGATGGCGACTTTGTTGTTGATAGGATCGTTCTGCACTTCGTTGATTATTCTCCGGCCTTCTTCTTAGGTGGTCTTTCTTGATGCCCCATACTTAGAACGATCTAGAAGATTCCCAGTCTCCTGCTACCTCTGCACCCAGCGACGAACAGTAGGCTTCGAAATTCCCAGTTCCATGGCTATGTCAGCTACAGAGAGGCCTGCTTCCGCATACCAATCTTCCGACCTCTCTGTGCAATTTTATCTTGAGCTGGATTCATTTTCAGAGTCGGTGTTCGTCATACGGTGTAGAAATATGGTATGAACATAGATCATGCCAGTAACCATATCAACACTTCGGTTTGGCCCATCAACGTCATTTCACAAACATTAGGATAATATTGAATGAGTTTATATATATAATGTAAACCAGGTTAATTTTGCGGCATCAAATTTTCGCTCTTTCATATCCTTGGACGAGTTCGGGGCATCATAATTTCGCGGTCAACAGTTGCTAGTTATAATCTTAGAGATTAAAATGACGTCATAAATGACGACATTTATTCTGGAATGTGATTGGTTGAGGTTGAGGTCGTATATCAAGGCAAGTTTTACCTCTTGGTATGCGGATAAAGTTTCAGTAGCACTCAACGTAAATGAATCTCTCAGTAAGATAGATTTGAAGCTCTCCACACTGAAACCTATTCATGCTAAATGGATTGTCTCTGCATGGGATAACCTACACAAAATGAGGGAGACCATTCGGAAGGGTTGGGAAATTAGCGGCATTCATGACATTCTTGTTATACACTAATAATACAGTATAATTTAAAATGTTTTTACTGCTTTTACTTTACAATGTTTTATTACAATATACTGAATTTACTTTTCGAATAAAGTATTTTAATGATATAAGTTTTACTTTCTTACTATCTTCCAAAGGTTAGTTTAAATTGTCAAATTTTCGCCTGCTGGATATTTTCGCGTAAACTATAGCCTACGCGAAAAACGCGAAAATTTCCTGCAGGCGAACATTTTGCATTCACTAGTATATAAAAAGTTCTATTGTAGTAGCTGTGCATATAGATTTGCAGTAATCATAATGGAACCTTATTACTGTATAAGACTAGTAAACTACATGGAGTTCAACGCTGTATACGATCATATTAATTGTTTATCTTTATAAACACAGACAATACATTATAATTACCTGTATGTCAATGACTGCACATTAAATTGTCCATTAGATATATATGTCTGTGTTATATGTTGTTGGACTCGGTTTTCACCCCTTGACCCCACCTTCCCCCAGATGGGGGACCTTGACTAATACTGCGGCGTTGCCACATGTACGGAGTCGCCTGTGAGGCGAGGAACATTACTATGCGGGCAAATGTACATAACGCGTTTCAAATGTGATCCGTTACAAGCAGCAACCACGATCTCATCATTGTGTTTTACCGATTTCAAGAATAATTTCATGCCTAAAGACACACTTGCAATCATTCCCCGAAACGTCCAGCGCAGTTATGGTTATAAGGCTATTTACTGGCTACCTCGCATACAACAGTAGACAGGTGTGTATATAAAGCACGCTCGCAACACGGGGGAAGTGGAAATCAAGGTCAATGGCGGTGGTTTTTGGGTGAATGGTCTAAGTGCGAGCCCCACCACTGGTGAGAAGTCAGTGTACTCCTTTAACGGCTGCTGGTGGCATGGATGCCCGCGTCCTGAGTGCGGCGTCACAGTGGATGCCCATGGGAGATCTCCCACCGATAGTCTCGCATGGACCTGTACCAGCTACCACCTTATAAGCTCCCAGTTCACTCACAAGGTTTAGTGGGAGCACGAATATAGTGCCTGGATGGAGGCCGATGAGCAGAATCGCGAAGAAATAAGGGCTATCAAACGAACAATGGTGTTGGAGCCTCTCAAATGCGGTAGCAGCTTGTTTGGAGGTCGTACAAACCCCTTCAAACTATACTTTCCGCCTACGGATGGGGTGAAGATTCATTGCTACGATTTTTGCTTATTATACCCTTACGTGATGAAGAACAGTCCGTACACCCCATAGGTGCGCCTGAAAAACTCGTGTGCCCGCCATGCCTACTATCGAAGAGTTCTCAGCTAATTTGTGTGAGAGCTACTTTGCTCTTTCTTTCGTAGATGTGCTCCCTACTCGGATTTATGGATGCCAATCTTGCCATTTGTTATAGACCACAAACTCATGTACCCTCTGTGTGTGAAGTGCGCAGAGGAGAACTGTGGAGGCTGTAATCACACAATGAACCAGAGGAAGATCAGAGGCGTATATACAAGTCCTGAGCTGTCCCTAGCCCTTCGTCACGGGTACAGAATATTGAAGATTTATGAGGTGTGGAGGTTTCAGAAGCTCCCCAACCTTTTCACGCCATATATAAATACATTTTTGAAGAATAAAGTAGAAGCATCAGGATACCCAAGAGGAGTTGAGACCGAAGATGAAAAATCGTCGTATACTCAACGCTACCGTGATCGTGAAGGGATATAACTTGAACGTGGCCAAAATTGTGAGGAACCCTGGCAATCCCTTTAGTGCACAATTGTGCCTAAATAGCCTTTGGGGAAGTTTGCTCAGAATACAGACAGGGGGAATGTCCATCTAGATTAAAGTTATAGCGAAGTTTGGGATTATGCAAACGCCAACGATAAAGAAGTCATGGAAACCGTGAATGTGGGTAATACGTATATAATAAGGTACAACAGGACCGAATTCGCTACAGATACATCAAGTGTCACAAACATGCCTGTAGCCAGTTTCACAACAGCATACGCATTAGGTGGGGGGGTCGGAACATATAAAAAATCGAGTTTCTCCAATTCCACAGTATGCACGTAGTTGGAAATGATGATCTCCACAGATATAAACCCCAAATGTGACAATCATGCATTATATTAAGTCTTATTAAGTAGATTAGATTAATTTGGATAGATTATTTAGATAGAGTTTTAGATAGATTGAATAGATTACATAGATTAATTTAGATAGATTAGATGAATTATATAAATTATTGTCACGTTTTTTTGTTTAGTTTCAGATTGTTATTTACAGATTGTTTATGATTGAATGAGTTATGATTTAATTCCGAAAGAGTTATATTAAATTCAGATTGAATGATTCAATTGCTAGAATTTAACAATTAGTTTCTTGTTATTAATGCTACTAGGCCTAAATAAATGAAATCATGGCGACAAGAAGCAAAACGCACAATTCAACATTTGGTCACCCTGCAGAATTTCCACCTTCAATGACTCCTTCAAAGGCTGACGTATTTAGGCATTATTTATTGGTAAGAAAACGAGAAGAACTGATTTCGAAAGGTTCTAGAACAGCAAAAGAATGTTACAGAATTGTCACTAAAGATGTGGAAGCCATTTGGGAGAAGTTTTTCTTTCCACATATAGGATTTGAAGGAATAGCTATAAAAGTTGAACGATTGATAGAATCTCCAGCAGAGCTAAATAAAGTACCATTAAAACAAAGAAACAACAGTTTTCAGCAGAAGGTGGAGACATTCGATGAAATGTTTGATTTCAGTCAGTTCAGTCAAACGGATTGCAGATGTGATATTAGAGTTCCAAAGATTGAGTGGGAGTCTTTTGTGGGGCAGAAACAAAGAAAAACAACTAGGACCAATCGACAGAGTAACGACTTCCACAAGAAAAAGGACTCACGATAGAGTTAAAGGATTAGAAAGAAGAGCCAATCTAAGCCTAGGTATGAATGTCGCCTTAACCAGCAAACTGGACCCTTTACATATTATGGAAGATGAGAGCATGGAAATTGACGATATTGACTTTGTTCCGGATTTTGAGCTGAGAGAAAACCATCAGAACAGAATTATTTATGATAACTTAACAATAACAGCCGATAGATACCGTGTAAGTTACAGAGCTAGTGCAGCTATAGTAAATGCAGCTTTGAAGGATATGGGAATATTAGACGAAACCAATATGTTGGATAGGAAAAAAGTGGAAAGAAAAAGAATACGTGTGGGTAAAAAGAACATAATCAAAGTGAAATCAGAGAAAAGACAGATTGAAGGCATCGGATTTGATGGTAGAAAAGATCAAACTAAGACAAAGAAGGGAATGGAGTACGAAGAACATTATGTAATAGTCAAAGAACCTGGTGATGTTTACATGGATCATATAGCTCCAGATAACGGAACTGCTTGTTGTATTGCAGATGAAATAATAACTTTTATAGTTGATTCTAATAGCAAAGAATCCCTCAAAGCTTTGCTATGCGATGGCACCCCAGTGAACACTGGCAGGATTGGTGGAGTGCTAAAATTGATTGAATTATAGCTGGACAGGCCGGTACAATGGCTAATTTGCCTTTTGCATGCAAACGAACTGCCGTTCAGGCACGTATTTGAAGCAATTGATGGAAAACTTTGGGACCAAACACCTTCAAAGGTTCTCTTGGAAATAAACTCCGAGAGGATTTGACCAAACTGGATATAGTTGATTATACCCCTGTACAGGGCAACATTAAAGAAGTTTCGGCCGATATTGTTAAAAGTTTCAGCAGTGACCAAAAATATATGCATGAAATGTGCATTAGCATACAATCTGGACGCATCTCACAAGCGTTAGCCACCAGATCCCCAGTTGCTCTCCATCATGCAAGATGGCTAACACGAGGAAAGAGGATCCTGCGCTTATATGTCTCTACACGGAATCCAGACAAAAACATCCAAGACCAAGTAAAAAAATTATAATGCTGGTTTACGCTCCAGGCTGGTTTTCGATAAAGTCTCATCCAAAGGCAAATGAAGGAGCATCTAATTTTTGGTATATCATGCACTTGCTTAAAGGCTGAGATGAAAAGCATCGGATGATTATGGAGCGTGTGTCCTCAGAAATAACGCCTATTTTGCCCACCCAGAGAATATCTTACTCTCAATGATAACCGACAAAAGAAGAGAGGTCAGTGAGCTGGCTCTTCAGCACATCATTCGAGCAAGAACTAGGAACACCAATGCGAGAAATTTTGAGCTGCCAAAAACACTGAACTTTGAAGCAGACGATTATCCTAACATGATCGACTGGGACAACGAAACCATCACCCTTCCACCTATTTTACAGAATTTGACAAATGATGATCTTAAAGTTCGAAATGAACCACTTCAGCTTATTCCTTTTCTCTGTCACAGCCAGGGAGTAGAACATGCTGTAAATGTGGTAACAGAAGCATCACAAGATAGAATTGGTTACGAAAACAGACAAATTTATTTTGAATGTACTGGAGTCGAGAAAAAAGCTCTACCTGTGTTCCAATGGAAAGGCCAGTGGTGTCAGTAATTTACGATTTTAAATTTCTTAAGGTGAATATTTTGGTTTTAGTATGCTTCAATTGATTCTTTAAGTAATATACGGAGAAAGATTTCTTATTTTATATATATATATATATATATATATATATATATATATATATATATATATATATATACATATATATATATATATAATATATATATATATATATATATATATATATATATATATATATATATATATATACAGTACTGGCCAAATTATTAGGAATTTTTTAAAAATTTCATTTTTTGGTATAAAATGTTAAATTAAACCAATTTTAAACGTTGAAAAGTTATTTATTTCTACACAAGAATACATGGTCATTATTTAGCAATAGTTTAGTACTTAGTTTGACCCCCCTTAGCTGCCTTAAGGGCTGCGACACGCTTCGGCATGCCATGAATCAATTTTTTGCATAATTCCTTAATACGTGTAGAGTGAAACCAGACTTGAATAAGTCGCTCTATGAGTTGGTGTTTTGTTGTTATCGGCGTTTCATGGATTACGTCCTTTAAAATACACACTAAACTTTCGATTGGGTTCATGTCTGGAGAATTTCCAGCCCATGGGAGCAACCGAACACTATTTTCATGACACCATTTTTTAACCGACTTTGCCGTGTGGCATGGAGCTGAGTCTTGTTGAAAAATCCAACGTCTATTACCATACCATTCCCTTATTTGAGGGAGTAGACGTCTTCTTAGTACTTCTATATACTTGACTTGGTTCATATTCCCCTCAACAATGCTCAAACGACTAGTTCCATGCACAGAAATTGCTCCCCAAACCATGATCTTTTGTGGAAATTTCACCGTTTTCATCAGACACTCAGGCAAAAATTCTTCTCCAGGCCTCCTTCTTACACTTTGAACACGATCGTCAAGCACGGCAATCGTTGACTCATCGGAGAACACCACCTGCAATCAAAGAAAGCCCTGTGAAAGAGTCAGTGCATAGCGTATGAAGTACACAGCTAAAACGAAGTACAGTATGACTTGCTGCTTTACAGATATTTTTACTGCAGTTTTATCACGTACTGTAAATACACTTCTATGCATACTGTATTTACTGTATTAACATTCTATTTAATGTTAAATATTATTCTTACCTGTTCCCAATCCTCACTAGTCCAGTTAATGTGTTCCTTTGCCCATGCAAAACGTGCCTTCTTCATAGCCTCAGTGAGCCTGGGCTTCTTCCTTGGGCGGTAGGCTTTGAAGCCGGCAGTTAGAAGCCTCCTGTTGACTGTTCTACGACTAATATTGATGCCATCAGCCGCTAGACTACTGGAAATGTTTTTGCAAGTAGCTCTTCTATTTCTAAGAGACAAAATTGCAATCTGTCTATCAGTTCTTGGAGTCGTTACCCTTTTTCTGCCGCATCTTCCAACCCTTTTGGGGCCTACATTTTCTCCAAATACCATTTTTTTCTTAATACGAAGTACTGACTGTGGTGAAACATGGAGTTTGGCAGCGATTTCCTTTTGTTTAAATGTAGAAGAAGTTAATAAAACCTGTATTTGCCCAATTTTCCGTGGACTCAAGTTATTCTTTCGCCCCATTTTCAAATTCACTTAAAAACTAACAAATAATTGCCGAAATTGGGTAAATACACTATTTAAATTAAACGGTAGTTACAATGACACGTAAAAGAAAGAGAAACACACCCGCATCGCACGACAACCAAACGACAACTGACGAACAAACACGCTTCGTTCGACTAAAGAATTATGCAAAAAATTGATTCATGGCATGCCGAAGCGTGTCGCAGCCATTATGGCAGCTAAGGTGGGTCAAACTAAGTACTAAACTATTGCTAAATAATGACCATGTATTCTTGTGTAGAAATAAATAACTTTTCAACGTTTAAAATTGGTTTAATTTAACATTTTATCCAAAAAATGAAATTTAAAAAAATTCCTAATAATTTGGCCAGTACTGTATATATATATATATATATATATATATATATATATATATATATATATATATATATATATATAAACTTACTTTAACTTTACTCATATCATTATTTACTTTAATCTTTGTCATTTATCAGGTTTTTTTATTCAAAGAATTGGTTTCAATTTCATTTCAATTTAAAAAAAGGGGGGCATATGCAACGGGTAGGGGGGGCGCATAGCGGTGTAATTACAGTATGTTGTTTAGGGGCCCAAAGGAAACTCCGAGCAGTGTGTAGAATAAGAATACAAAATTTCGACCCCTCTAATACGCATGTATCAAGCTATGGCATCTGTTGCATTCTCTCGGGCGACGGGTTCTGTATGCAGATACAGATAGTTTGATATTCAGGAGAGGGAAGGTGAATATATGCCTTCTATTGGGAAATTCCTTGGAGAGTTGACTGACTAGATCAAGGATGACTATGGAGGCATCGCCTTTGCTGATTCTTTTGCCCCAACAGGACCAAAAACTTACGAGGTATGCGTGAAGGTGAGGGAGGAGTACAAATATACTGTGAAGGCTAAAGGCATCACGCTTAACCATGCCAACCGCCAGATCGTCAACTTTGATTCGCTCAAAGATCTAGTGAGCTAAGAAGACAATGGAGATGAGGGTGACCAACAACCCTACCTCGTTGTAGGAAATCATAACTTCCGGGTACAGAAATTGGGTGTGTGTGTGTGAAGGAACTTAGGGATACGAAGGTTTGTCGTAACACTTACAGAAAACGATACGAGGTGCCTGGCACCTACGACACCGTTCCCTTTGGGTACCATAATGCATGAATATTTGTTGTATATATATATATATATATATATATATATATATATATATATCATATAAAGATCTACAGAAGCTGAGGCTAACAAAGACCTTAAGATCCACTCTAAGGTTAGCCCGAGAGAAAGGAGAGAGTAGGGGGTTAAAAGAAGAGAATAAGGTGTTAAGTAAGTAGCAAAACCTATCATTCGTGGGTTAACAATCATTCAGAAAAAGGGAGAAAGACTCACCATCATCATCCGCCGGCCACTGCCAGCAAATCGGAAAATAGTCGAAGAGAATAGGAAAGAGGTGAAAGATGAGAAGAAGTAAAATAAGAACGCTTACAAACCATGCAAACACAGTCTTAACTCAAACTGTCATACCATACAAACTACAGACATGCAAGTAAAAAGAGAACAAAAAAAGAAAAAAGTCGTTACATCTAAGTTCGTGTTAGTCTAATTTTTTTTTTTAATAATTTTATTGCTGGCATATCACACGCTGGCATGTCACAAGCTGGCATTAATCGTCAACAGACTCATCCTCGACCATTATCCCCATACCTCCTGTTGTTAATTGTTTTATTCTTTTAAACAACGTTAATATTTTTAAAATGCCTATCTAAACGGTTTTTAAACATATTAACGCTGGTAGTGTTTACGACGGACGCTGGAACATTATTCCATTTATCAATTACTTTAAATGTAAGAAAGTTCTTAGCGATTTAATAATGAAACGTCTGCCACGTTAATTTAAATCCGTTATTACGAGTATTGGTATTATCGAGAGTGAACAGTTTGTCAAAATTTACGTTATCGATTTTATTAACGATTTTGAAAACTTCAGTAAGCTTCCCCATTAATCGCCTAGTTTCGAGTGAATGCAAGTCTAACTCTTTAATCCTACCTTCGTAAGACTTGTTGCTGAACCCTTTCCAACCTATCAATATCCTCACGCAAATATGGACACCAAAACTGAACGGCATATTCTAAATGAGGCCTGATTAGGGACTTGTAAAGAAGCAATATAATATTCTTCGATTTAAATTCGAAATTACGCGCTATGAAGCCTAACATCCTATTAGCTTTTGCGCAAGACTCCAGCACTGGTTCCTAAGTTTTAAATCCTTAGATACGCGTAGGCCTAAGTCTACTTCCTCGTCAACGTTCGCTAACTGTCTATCATCCATCGTGTACGTGTAATTGTTGTTACGAGAACCTATATGCAAAACTTTACATTTGCTACATTAAATTGCATCTACCACTTATCCGTCCACTCCATAATCCTATTTAGATCGTCTTGAAGCCTATTTATATCGTCCACGTTAACAACTTTACCGCCTATTTTAATATCGTCCGCGAATTTTGACACGTTACCTGTCAAGCCTACATCTATGTCGTTAATGTAGATTACGAATGGCAATGGGCCTAACACTGAACCCTGAGGGACACCGCTACCTACATCCAACCACCCCGATTTCCTACCATTAACAACGACCCTCTGTTTCCTGGCACGAAGCCATTCCTCTAACCAGTTAGCTAAATGACCGCGTATACCGTGCGCTTTAACCTTCATAATTATCTTTCATGCGGAACTGTAACGAACGCTTTTTTAAAGTCTAAATAAATAACGTCAGCCGCTCTATACCTATCGTATTCGTGCACTATTTCGTTACTAAACTCTAACAAATTAGTTAAACAAGATCTCTGGCGTCGTAACCCATGCTGACTACTATTAATCAAATCGCGACTTTCGAAGTGACCGACGATACGATCCCTAACTATGGATTCCAAAAGTTTACCGAATAATCCCCGTTTCCAGTGACTTATTAAAAATTTTTGTTAAGGGGACTACGATAACATCTTTCAAATGTCTAGGATGAAGCGCGTCAGGGCCTGGAGCCTTGCTCACTTTTAGCTTATCGATATAATGCGCAATCTCACCCTCGTAAACAGTTATTTCATTCAAGATAGTCTCGCTACTAAATGGAACGATATCGTCCATGTCGGGGACATTATTTACGTCTTCTACGGTAAAAACTGCCGCAAAAAAGTTGTTAAAAATACCCGCCATCGCCTGAGCGTCGGAAGCCAAAGCGTCGTTAGCGTTCACTAGACGGCCTATATTATCTTTTATCGGCTTACGATTATTGACGTAGTCAAAAAACTTTTTTCGGATTATGTTTACTACCCGCAGCTACAAGTATCTCTAAATTACACTTAGCATTCCTAACTGATCTTTCAACCTAACGTCTAAGCTCGATATATCTATTAAAGTTAGCTACCGTGCCATTGCGCTTATTAAGTCTATACCCTCTGTTACGCTCGTTTATGAACTCACCTATTTCCCTAGTCCACCACTTGGGCCTACCATGATTTCTAGCGCGCTTGGGCCTACGAGGAATAAACTCCCTTTCGATTTTCAAAAAACTTTCTTTAAACTCCTCCCAATGAAAATTTGTGTCATTACCCATAAATAAATTATCCCAGTCCACTACTCTCATCTTGTCCGCAAAACTATCAAAATTAGCCCCATGAAAATCATGGACTTTATTACGTTACTATCCTTACTGTTTTATCCTAATAGCTTAAACCTAATAATTTATTAAACCTAATAATTTGTCGTAACACTTACAGAAAACGATACGAGGTGCCTGGCACCTACGACACTGTTACCTTTGGTACCATGATGCATGAATATTTGTTGTGTGTGCAGCCTTTAGTGTATATATATATATATATATATATATATATATATATATATATATATATATATCCTAAATTAGAGCCTATTTACTTGTTGACGATATTTTAGTTTATTTGTTTTTCTATTTAAAATAAATTATGTTTCAGCTAGCGTTTCATTTTCCCCTATATATATATATATATATATATATATATATATATATATGTGTGTGTGTGTGTGTGTGTGTGTGTACAGGAAAAAATCTAAGCACCGCCCAATGTATGGTGCAGTCCAATCAAAGGGGTCACGTGACTCCTGATACTAATCGACATATATCTCCGCCCTACGTGTTCAGTTGACCTCATCACACCCTGGTTCTCAAACGTGTATTGTACCTGTTGAAGAATACTCTCGTAGAAGGAAAATCGTGATAGCTTCCTCTGATATTGCTTGCTCTATATTCGTGAAGTGGTACTCGATGAAGCCTACAGATGTGGTGAACACTCACAGAATCCCTAGTCATCCCTCCTTTGCAGCCTTTAATGCCACATTAAATCGTGCGAAGCGTGAGGAGCAAGACGTCCTAACACTATGGATATTCTGGTGAGAGCACTGCGGGCTTTCATGGATTAAACGATATAATGGAATATGTTATAGGGTTAAACTGTGAAAGGAACACCTACACCTTGAAGTGAAAAAATCAACACATGCAGAAGAGAAACAGTGGGTGTGGATTGTGAACCTTGTTGATAATTGGTGTGACAAGAGGTATTATGTCATGTTACATCATACCGAGTACGCGTGAACTGCGATGGAGAATGTAAATCTTGTAATTATGGACAGTTTAAAATATTTCTACCACTACATCCATATATATATCATGATGAGGTTCGCACTGAAGTTGTAGCTAAAGGCTTGTGCGAGTTTTTAGTAGAGTTTATGGATGAGTATCGTTTGTTACGCAAAAACGATAAGTATGGACACTTGTTTCTCTCAAATAGATGGCCGGAGTATTAATAAATGTGCATAGTTCGAGAAAGTACAATGTTGAATACCCCTGAACGAAGATGTATGGTGCGCATTCCGGGAAGTGTGTGTAATAAAACATTAAAGCCGATATTACTTCATGTATCGTAGATGGAAAAATTCTGTAAACGCCTGCCGGTAAAATGGGTTACAAATATTTGTATGATTCACCAACGCGCCGTGATTCTTTCATGTTGAAACAACCCCGTACACGAGTTACTAACGCTTGACATGACTCATTCCCACCACACCTCCCGCCGAGCCAAACAGCGAGCCGGCGGCTCATAGTCACCTCAGAGCTTGACCCGACTGGACGTGCTCTTCTCACAATAGAAAACTAATAAAAGATTGAGCTCCCGTTGAGCAGTATCCGCAATGCAGTATGCGACGTGTCTGTGTTGAAGTCTGTGCGTGTGCGTGTGTTCAGGGGTAATACCGGTGCTATTAATTATGTGCTTGAAACGAAGTGTAGACAATCAAACTCTGGTAAACAGAATGTTATTTATTTAAGTGTTGAGATGAACAGAATCTTCGTGGTGGTTGAGGAGTGAGGCAAGGACAGTTATAAAATACCTGTAGGTGTAGGCACAAACAATAAAAGATTAGTGATGCACCCTCATACCCCATTATTTATACGCTGTATATAAATCGTGATACAAACTAACCATGCGTTGATATACGGTTGATGTGGGAGAATGCTGGTGACAATAACGCCCTTATCCCCACACGAAACCGTTTCATTCTCGACAGAGGTTTGAAGTCATCGGCTTCCGCAAACTAAAACCTATATTAGATGTACGTGTTGCTGATATGCATTATTTTTACATGGTGCTTGAATACGCGTAAACCACCCTGCTCGATGATTTTACCGAGTGTAGGGCCGAAGAGGGCGAGAATGGTTTGGAACTGGACGCGTATTTAGAAGGTACAGACTCCTCGAAATATCTTGAACTTTGGTCCAAAGGACTTAAGCGGTACAGGCCTGGACTCACCTTCACTGTTCACCCTGAAGCATTATTTCTTTACATAAGATGCAGTTGTCGGCACGATTTAGATGCATACTTCAAGTGCTGATATAAGTTGTGAACAAGATTTTACAGTTGAAAAGCGCGGCGGGGAAAGAATAAACCTTGTTTTGAAAGGAGTGTTTATAAACTTGAATTTAATCGTGACGTTGTAGCAAACGATGCCATCTTTGTGTATACTTTTGATTGTATTCTATCCGCGTTTAAAGAGTATGATAGTTTGACTCCAAATTGTAAAGTGGGTACAAAAATAGTGTTAAACGAGTTGAAAGCCCTTTATATTGAATTAGGCATCCACACACTTTGATTGGTGAATTAATGTTAAATCGCATTTATTGTGTAATATAAAGCAATGAGGATGTAACTGTGGACTCGATTACGTGTGAGTTTAGTATTTTATTTAAGCGCGTGAGATCTTAAAGTGTGTATTATATATATAACTGCAAACACGCAGTATAATTAACGTAAAGAACGATGCTTGTATAGGAGATATTCCGCGCAAGATGAGAGAGGTGAGGTGCGGGAGGTGCCCCCTTGGGGCATTGGTTTCTGCGCGTATGTAGAAGAATTACGGCATTTGAATGAGTGAGGCCCATGGTGTAATGGTTATCATATCTGACCGGCAATCGGAAGATCCAGGGTTCGATTCCCGGGTGGTTACCACATTTTTTCATTTGTTTCGTTCTCTCTCTCTCATCTTGCGCGGAATATCTCCTATACAAGCGTCGTTCTTTACGTTAATTATACTGCGTGTTTGCAGTTAAATGTATATAATGTTACGGCATGCGGGAGGTGCCCCCTTGGGGCATTGGTTTCTGCGAGTATGTAGAAGAATTAGAAATAATACAGTAATGTCGGAGTTAAGTGGAGCTACAGACAGACGTTTTCGTACCAAGAAGTCCATAGCTTAGAGGATAAACGGCAGAACTCGTGGATAGTTTGGATAATCAGGTTGGTTGATTTTTAATTCTTTGCATTAGACTGTATTGAGCACGTCTTGTTACCTCCGGGAAGCTCGGGACATTACGGGTAGCAAACATTTGCGAAGCTGTGCATCTCGGGGGTAATTTATTTAAGAGCCTAAAAGACCTGTTGTACAGCAAATTTAGAGTTCTGCCAGAACCTTTTTTATAATTCACCCAGAGTTGCTGTCCGTATATATTACTGCAGAAAGTACGAAAGAGAGTGTCTTTAGCTTCACTTGTACAGAACCGGAAGTTCCTTTTGTCATATTCGATTTAGCACAAAGGCTTCAAGATTGCCTTTTTATATCTGAGTCTTTACTCAAGGAGCTGGTGATAGTTTGACCCAAATACTTAAACTCTTTTACTTCCTCAATTACTTCATCTCTCATTTTAAACTTAATGTCAGCTGGCTGATTATAGCTTTTATGATGAAATTGCATAGTCTTAGTTTGTGTAACATTAAAAAGAATATCATGTTTCTGCGAATACACTTCGCAGACTTTTAGTAGCCGAACCAGACCTTTAACCAGAGGGACTTATTAACAGAGCGACTTATTAAGGGACTTATATATATATATATATATATATATATATATATATTAAACATGTATTGTACATAGAATTCTTCTGCGCTACCTGTATTATTTTTAAGGTGTATATATTGTTATGTATGGGAATAATGTAATAAAGTTAACTGATTACTGGTTACAAATTAACCAATAAACGATTGCTCATGCAAACAGAATGAATTTGTATGTGTAAATACCAAACTGAAAGCGATGCAGAAACAAAGCATTGTTGTTCGTCAAAAATGGCGCTGGCATTTTTGTATAGGAGAACTTTTCCTGTGTAAACAATTTGGAAATTCTTAAGTACATGAAATTAAAAACATATGCATGTTAAATACTCATGTAATTTAGGGAAAAAGGCATGAATTCAATTGACTTTTTAATTCTGAATAAGTTCGAATAAAAATACCATATATTGGTTACCCAAGAAACGAGGAAAATAACTAATGTAAAAATTACATTTTAAAACAAAAACATAGCCATGAGAATTCGAATCTGTTAGAGGAGACGTTCAAAAATTGAAACGCCGAACCGAAATTATACTTTTAGATAAAACGGGAAAACTCCATTAGAATTATATTGTTACATTATTAACAAGTTTAGTGGCATGCTAAAATTACACCTTCTGAAAGGTTAATAATTCTTAAAAATAGGATGAATTAATTTAAGAGAATGTTATTTGGATGTAAGTAAATCTTACGCCTGGCAGAGCGTGAATAAAATAAAAAGATTTAAGAAATAACTTATCATATAAAAATGAAATCGGATTGTCGCAGAGAACGAAAATGAAACTTATATCAAATTACTCTTTACCTATTGCCAAATAACGTAGCATAAAGTTATGTTAGTTAAAAGATGAGATTAATGTCTTCTCTTCAGTGTTATTCCCATTGAATGTTATTTGCAACGGCTAATCCGAGCTAGGAAGGTCTACCTGGCAGATAAGTGGTTCTAATTGTAATTCAAGTAATACGAAATTAATTTATTCTAATTGCACTTTTGGTTTATACTCGTTTTAGTATTTTTAATAGCTGTAAAGTGGGGCTTCCACCCAAAGCCAAACACTTCAACTATATCTGAACTTAGCCTAGCGTTGATTTGCTGCTAAGATTAAGTTCTTTTCTTTTCTCCAATGGTCCAGTTTATTATGTCATACCGACATATGTTTCTTGTTGGCCCACTGTTCGATGGAAAAGCTGGGGTCCACGGTCAAAACCTTGACCTGGTGGGATGCCCCTCATTGATCCCTTTGGTGAAGAATCTTCTCCTCTGGGACTGAGAAAAGTTGCACCATTGCTCACCTCACCCACCCTGGTGCGTAAGCGGGTTGAGGGGACCTTTTTATCCTGGGTGACGTCCTGCCAGTGTGTGAGCTTTCCTTAGTAGACATTACATCCCATTCTTGTTTGTGGAAAGCTACATACAGGTGGGAGGGGTTTCCCCCGCACCCGTCCCTTATTTTTAGTCGCCTTTTACGACACGCTGGGACCACGTGGGAAGTATTCTTTCAAATCTCCTATCCCCAGGGGATAATGTGGCAGAAGGCCAAACAGACCTATGATTGTAACTTAAATTGTTATTGGTCCATTCATTTAATGGTCTTGCTTTTTACAATACGGCTGCATTCAGTTAAATAACTACCAATTGTAGATTAAACTTGTCTAACAGTCAAATTTAAATTGTTTGTGCATTTTACTAAATTTTATTATTAAGTGTCTTCCCTAAATAAACCAAAATTGATCTCTGGTAACAATTTCCTTTTTGCAGTGCGAGTTGTTTAATAAGTGTTTGACGAATAAATTATTTTTGTAAAAGGCTTTTCAATTATTCCCCTACACGGATTAACAGAGAAATAAGACTAAAACAAGTGATATATATATTAGGGTGGAGCGAAAAATACTTTTTTTCTAGTATGAAGTTCTAATAGTGATTAAAAGTTGCATTTAGTGGACGAAATATGCCTGCCAAAATATGAGTTCATTTGTTTAAAATTTTCAGCTGCCACCAGGGGGCTAAAGTTAACACAATTTTGTGTAAAAAGGAAAAAAATGCTTCTAATTTAGGTTTCTCAAACTATTATAAAATTTTATCTTAGAATTATCTAATAGTTTGATTAAGATTTTTAAATGATAGGAATTCGTTTTGTAAAAATGTCTTTTCATATGCTTAATATCTTCAGCTGCCACAAGAGAGCTGAAGTTAACACAATTTAGAGTAACTGAGTCATGTTGAGACTACACTGAATGTTGTGTGGGAGGGTTTGGGGAGGGTTGTGGGGGAGGGTTTTGGTGAGAAGGAATTTCTTTCTGTGAGACATTAGAACAGTGTGTTAACACTTGTCTTCTTTGGTAGTAGGCCTAGTCGCTCAGTTGATCGGAGAGATTTTTAATATGATCGGAATATTATAAAACTTTATTTTAAAGTGATTTATATAGAGATAATATTGATTTTATTATAAAATGCTTGTTATAATGTATTATATAATTTTAGTTTATTTATATAATATATTATATATTTATATAATATATTATATATACTTATAAATATATTATATATATTAATTATATAATGTTTTGATGTTACAGGATATTTTGTGATTGTGAATTTTTCTTAAAAATATTATGGCATCAAATACTAAATATAAACATTTCACTAGAGAACATATGAAGTGTGCCATATTTGAAGTACCTTGTGAGATGAGTGATATGCAACTACCAACTTATAACTGCATTATGAAAAATTACCTGTTCACAAAACATTTAGTGAAGGAGCAGATGAATAACAAGGAGCCTTCATTTTCTGAAATAGCAGAGGCAGTTTCCAAAAAGGTAGAAAATATTTGGAAGAAGGCCTCTTTGCCAATAGTTTCACATACACGCGTTTTACAGATGATGCGAGTGTACCATGATAAATACAGGTCCTTATTAAAGCCATACAAGTCACGCAAGGATTAGCCTAAGTACAAAAATCAGCTTGAAGAATTTGAAAACTCTTCAAAATGCACTTTGTTTGACATCTACACCTGCAAATGTAAGGAGTTTAGGAGATGCTCATGTGAAAAGAGTAAGAAAGTCCCTCCAAAAGAGCAGGATTTTTTAAATGACCAACGAACACGCAGAATAATGGTGATAGGAAGCATTGACATAACACACAAGACGATTACAAGCAAGAGAACATCGAAAGGAAATGGAAAAAGCACGTCTGGAATCCTCACAAACAACTAGTGCTGCTATAACCAATACGTCCAACTTACAAATCGAAACAGAGACAAGTGAACTTCAACAACTAGAAGAGATATCTGAAGATAATGAGGAAGATACAACCTCGACTCAATATGTAATATCAGAACAACAGATGCGTGAGCCACTGCCTTCATTAGCAATTACTTGTGATAGATTTAAAATGTCGGACAGAGCTGTGGCTGCTATTGCTTCTGCAGTATTGGCAGATCTTAAAATTGTTACTCCCGAAGACAAAGGGAATATTATAGACAGAAGTAAGCTAAGACGTGAAAGACAAAAACAGAGAAAGGAACTACAACAGATAGGAGAGCCAAAAACCATGCGGGGATTATACTTTGATGGCAGAAAGGATAAAACAATGATTCAATTCCAGGAGAGTGATGGCTCTAACCACCAAAGAACCAAACGCGAAGAGCATATCAGCATAATATCTGAACCACACTCTCTGTACTTTGCACATGTGACACCTTCCAGTGGCAAAGCTAAATACATTTGCACAGCGCTAGTGAATTGCTTGAAAGAAAGGAATGTTGATATAGGGAACATCGTTGCAGTTGGCTGTGATTCGACAGTGGTTAACACTGGTAGTATTGGAGGCACAATAAGATTACTGGAAGAAGCCTTTAATAAGCCATTGCAGTGGCTGATAGGCCTTTTACACTTTCATGAACTTCCATTGCGCCATCTGTTTCATCACTTGGATGGTACCACTACTGGAAACAAGAGCATTTTCAGGAGAAATTGGCCGAGCACTTTCAGACTGTGAAAAGCTTCCCATAGTTAACTTCAAACCCATTGAAATTCAAGAGGACATGTGTGAAGTTGATGTAGATGACATAAGTACTGACCAGAAATACCTTCTTGAAATTCACAAGGCTATATCAAGTGTAACATTCTCAAAGACTCTTAGTCATAAGAGTCCAGGCAATATATCACATTCAAGGTGGCTCACCACAGCAAACAGGACTTTGCGGTTATATGCAAGCACAGAGAATCCTTCAGGCAATTTACAAGAATTAGCTACTTTCATTGTTAGGGTATACGCACCGATGTGGTTTCAGATAAAGCGTAAACCATTATGCCAATATGGTGCTAAACATATGTGGCATATGATTGCAAGAAGCCGGTATCTCCGTGAAGAGCTTAGGAGAGTACATGACTCAGTCATTCAGCGAAATGCATATTACGCAAATCAAGAAAACATTCTCATTGCAATGATAGCTGATGAAAGGGAGCATGTGCGTCAGTTGGGATTTAGGCGTATCAAAAAGCAAGGGCATGCATTCAAGAAACAGATGTTATCAGGTATTTTAAGGTGCCAGAAATAAATTTTTATGCCAAAGACTATACAGATCTCATTATGTGGCAAGATTTTCAGATAGCAGAACCACCGATAACCAAAGGAGTTTCTCTTGATGATATTGAATCATGCATCAAACATGGTACTACTCTTCATTCATAATAATTTCAGTTTCCATGTCATACACAAGCCGTAGAGAGATGCGTCAAGCTCGTTACAGACGCTGCTGGATCAGTCTGCGGACCTACAAACAGAGACGGTTGGATTCGTGCTACATTAGAATCAAGGAAAAAACAGCCAAAATTTGACACAAAAGCAAATTACTAAATAGTCTTCAGCAAGAACCCTTTCTAGAGGGAGGTTGGTTGGGGAAAGGGTGGTAACTCCGCTAAGGCACGAAATAACGTTTCTTAACTGTCTCAAGCCAGTATAAAGGAGGAGAGACATCCTAATTTATTACTGTTCCCTTTTTCAAGTAAATACAGAATCATACTTAATTGTCATTTTTAAGTTAACTTCAGCCCTCTTGTGGCAGCTGAAGATATTAAGCATATAAAAAGGCATTTTTACAAAACGAATTCTTATCATTTATGAATCTTAATCAAACTATTAGATAATTCTACGATAAACTTTTATAATAGTTTGATAAACCTAAAATAGAAGCATTTTTTCCTTTTTACTCAAAATTGTGTTAACGTTAGCCCCTTGGTGGCAGCTGAAAATATTAAACAAATGAACTCATATTTTGGCAGATATATATCGTCCACTAAATGCAACTTTTAATCACTATTAGAACTTCATACTAGAAAAAAAGTATTTTTCGCTCCACCCTAATATATATATATATAACCTTGGGTTAAATTTATATAATGTGGTTTAAAGGAAAACAGGCTAAAATAAAAGTATAAATCATACATTAAATGTAAAATATAAAACCACGTAATATAACAATATATATACTGTAAGTGTGTATTTCCGACACGTATATATATATTAAATGTATATTATATATAGAATTCTTCTGTACTAGCTGTATTATTTTTGATGCGCATATATATATTATATAATATATATATATATTAGTGATGTAGGTCACATCCGCATCCGCGGAACATCCGCACATTTTCTCGCATCCGCATCCGCACCCGCATCCGCACTTTGGACTGCGGATGTCGTTCGGATGTGGACCGTTGAGATAAAATGTCATTAATAAGCGGAAATTATCAAATTCTACTATATTAATAGAACTAGTTCATTGTGCGCAAAAGTGATGCAAGCGACAAGACGAGAGGCTGTTCTTGTATGAAGTTACTCTCTTGCAACCTACTTAGATCCACGTTACAAAGCTAAGTTATTTTCACCTAGTACATTAGAACGAGTTAAATCATCACTTGGCAAAGCAGTTGAAGAGCTCCAATCTCTTGAATCTGTCGCTTCGCCACCCACCAAAAGAATAAAAGTTTCAGTGACAGAACCAACACCTTCAACAAGCAAATCTATCACAGAATCTGTCTCTCAGTTTCTTGAGTCAAGCAGCAATGACGAGACCTACGCGATGTCAAAAGATGTAGTAAAATGATCGAGAGCTATCACCAAAAAAACGCCTGGCTGCATGTGACAATCCTATTAGTTGGTAGAAAAATACGCAGAATATCTATCCATACTTGAGTAAACTTGCAAGGAAACATTTAGCCTGTCCTCCAACAAACGTACCAAGCGAGAGATTATTTAGCAGTGCTGGATTAATATATGATGAAAAGAGAAACAGACTGGCAGCAGAAAAGGCAGAAAAATTAATGTTCCTTAAGCATAACCTTCCTATAATTAAGTTTGAACATTAAACGATGAACATCTTAGTTTACTTTATTTTAATTACTCATTTATAAATATGCCTAATAAAACTAAACTTAATAAATAGTTATCAAGCTAATTAAAGATCTCTTTCTATAAGGGTGGAGGTTGGGGAAAGAGGTCGGTGGGGTGCATTTGAGTTGGGTTCACGTCCCGCATCCTGGTAACACAATTATGGTTTCTAATTGTGGCTGAAACTCAACAAAATATAACGAATTTATTTGCAGACGAATTCACTAATTGATTTCTATATTAGTTAGATGCTTGATATATTTTATATGTTCAGAGAAAAGTACAGCAATTATTGTACAATTAATCAATTATACTACATTATAGCTACAGCTCTCTCTATATAATAACTTATTATATACGTTAAACACAACAAATCTCGAATATATCCTAAAAAATAACGAAAATGTAGACATCCGCATCCGCATCCGCGGATGTTGAAATCAAACATCCTCATCCGCATCCGCATCCGCGGATATGAAAAAAATGACATCCGCTACATCACTAATATATATATATATATATATATATATATATATATAGTGATGAATTTTGAAATCAGTGTGTAATTTCCCTGTCTGAAATTTAGAATTTGGTGTTTAATATCTATTTCTCAGTTGATCATAAAAAAGCCATTTACAAAATAAACATTCGCGGTGTTCTTATTTCAGTATACTAGAAATTTTATCTCGACATTTCTAAAGCTGTGAATAATGTTTGCAAATTTTGTAACTTAAAGTCATATATTGATGAAAAATTTCAAGGTTTGAAGAATGAAATTTCTAAGAATTTTACGAATGAATTCAAGTTTCAAGATACTACGTATCTTAATAAAAAACATGATTGTTGATGGGAAAAAAGCCTTTGTTTACTTAATAAAAAAAATTTCAAATGTTGAGGATAAATTAAAAGGAGTTGAACTTAATAATTCTTCGAATTTCGTGGAAAAATTTAACAATCAACCCAGACAAGTTGAAGATAGTATATACAGAAAATTGACGCGAAGGTTGATAGGATTGTCACTGACATTCAGTCGAATAAATGTAATTCAACTGTTGATAATTTTACATTGATTAAAAAAGGTGCTAAGCCAAAGGCGTCGTCAAGTTTTCAGCTAGATTGTCAAAATTCATTTTGTTTACAAGAATCGATAGAAAATAAAAATGAAACTGTGTTGTTAGGTTCATCCATTGTTCGACATATGGATAAAGAATTTTCTCTAAGAAATAGAGCAAAACGAAAGAGAATTTGCGTGCCAGGCGCTAAAATAGATAGAATTGAACAGAAAATAAAGAACTTAAAGTTAGAAACTGAAAATTCGCTGTTAATTTCATATGTTAGAGGGAACGATTTGTATAATTTCACCAGTTGTTCAGAAGACTTATTTAAATACCGAGTTTGATTAAATCTTAGAAAGATAAAAGTCGAATAATGTATTGATTTCTGGAGTTCCTTCCAGAATTTATGAAAATAATAGACTGTTAAGTAAAGCAATTTACTTTAAAACTAAATTAGAAGTATGTGCTCCCTTAAAAGAGTAGAATTTGTTAATCTTTAGTCGGAATTTAACTAAGGGATTTGTTCATTGAAGATGGACTTCACTTCAATGAAATAGGTAATTTGCCACTCGGCAGACTGATTGACCAAAAAGTGAGAAAGATTTACTTAAAACGTAAGCAAGATGATATAGTCCTTTCTCGTTTGGGAAATGTAGCTTGTCGGCCTCATGGAAATCTACGAGAATGGAGGAATAAATAGTAACGTAAAGAATAGTTTAAAAATAGTGGGTTTTCAATGCGAGGAGCGTAAGGAATAAATTTAACGAATTTAAAGCCTCAGTTCATGTTCAAAATGACGACATTATGGCAATAACTGAATCGTGGTTTAATAAATGGCCATTTTATAGGTGAATACCATATTAAAGATTATAAAATTTTAACAAGGATAGAAGTGGTAAATGGGAGGTGGTGTACTCTTCTATTGTAAAGGAAATCTTCGCCCAGTTCAAAAGACGGTTAATGCTATTGACCAGTTAGATATAATTATTTCCGAAATTCGTACCTATAATTTAAACTTTGATGTGGGGGTTGTAATAGACCTCCTCACATGGAGTATAATTAGACGTTGAAACAGGGCCGGTCTTACGGCAAATGAGGCAACCGTCTCAGGCCCCGCACCTCAGAGGGCCCAGCGCTGTCCATTGATATCTGCGAAAAATATCCATTCAAATCATACAAATGAACTTGCCGAAGACATTGGTGTTGATCCAATGCTTCGCAAGCCTAATCGGAGTAGAAAAAAGAAAAAGCAATTCGACTAAGAAGGTTTAGATGATCCTACAATTAATCTCGAAGACAACTTTCGAATAAACTTCTTCAACGCTGTGGTAATCACTGCAACAACTTCTTTAAATGGAAGGTTTTGTCAGATAAAAGAGCACCACAAATTTGCATGCAACATGATCAGTAATTGAAAAATTGTATGCAACATGATCAGTAATTGAAAAATTATATGCAACAAGGGGTGAGGGTTAGCCCCTCCAAGGGGGAGAAGGGTTATGCAACAAGGGGGTGCGGGAGACCCTCCAAGGGGGGCAGGGGATTATGCATAAAGGGGGCCGGGGCTAGACCATCCAAGGGGGAATGGGGTAACCTAACCTCACAAGCGTAATAAAACACAAGAAGGAAAGAAAGGAGACAGAAGGAGAGGAGGAGATCCTTTCGTTGTGACGTCTCGGGGCATTTTGAATCCTTCCCTGAACTCCCTAAGCGGCTTTGGTTCATTTGGCTTAGATTCCAGCCCTGACGCAACCATACGATTGGAATAAGCGGCCTAAACACAATCATGGTATGTACACATACATAGAGTATATAGAGTTTATTATGAATTGCAATTAAATATGCATATGAGCAAAAATTAAATGCTTAAGATTTAAAATTAAACGTTAAGCAAGACACGACTTCATCTTTTACAACGAAGAAAGAATGTATACAGAATATGAACATTGCAAAATTTAACAAGATTACATTATTAAGCTAAATCTAAAAAATGATTAAGTAATTTAAAAAGAAATAATTCATCAATTATTCAGTAAAAATAAAATAGAAAGCGATTCAAAAATTTTATCAGAATTTCGTCAGCGTTATGCGAATTTGGACTCTATATGTAAAAATGGATATAAGAATATAAGGATTATATAAATATAAGGATTATACGAATGAATATAAGAATTATATGAATGAATATAAGAATTATACGAATGAATATAAGAATTATACGAATGAATATAAGAATTATAAGAATGAATATAAGAATTATATGAATGAATATAAGAATACAGTATATGAATATAGGAATTATTTATTGTTCATTTATATTTATTTATATATATTTATATATATATATATATATATGAAAATTATTTCACGAAGGTAACACGTGAAAAATATTTACGATGAATAAAACCACGAAGGAAAGGAAACACAAAATGGTGCTCAAGCGCTTTCCTGAGGATGTCATTAGACGAAAGCGCTTGAGCACCATTTTGTGTTTCCTTTCCTTCGTGGTTTTATTCATCATATATATATTATATATATATATATATATATGAATAGAAACGACATAAGTATTAAGGCAAGTTGCTGCTCGTGCAACACACTTATGTCGTTTCTATTCATTTATATACTGCGCGGTCATTGCAGTTATTTGCGCATATTCACGATTTGCGAGGTGCTCTCTGAGGGCATTGGTTTCTGCCCTATTTGGGAGAATTTCGATTTGTGATTGAGTGAGGTCCGTAGCATAATGGTAGAGCGTCCGACCGGCAATTGGAAGGCCCTGGGTTCGATTCCCAGGCGGTTCGCCTCATTTTTCATTATTTCGTTATCTCTCCTCCTCGTGTGCAGAAACGTTCCTTAATACTTATGTCGTTTCTATTCATTTATATACTGCGCGTCATTGCAGTTATTTGCATATATATATATATATATATATATATATATATATATACACATATACAGGGTGTTTGAAAACTTTCTGTACAAATTGTAATGGGGGATAGGCAACACCAAGACAAACCCTTTTCGTCTATAAGTGTATGTCCGCTGACGTCACCATTCGGCGCGAGAGGGCGCCGCTGCAATTGGCTAAAAGGTGAAGTGGGCTAGACTCGCGCTTGCCGCGGGCATTCTTAAATCGGACGTAGTACGCGTAACATGGAGCGCTTCACGACTGCTGAGATGGCTGACATGTATATGGTGTATGGGGCTGCCAATGGAAATGGAAGAGCTGCTGTGAGGTTGTACCGACAGCGCTTCCCAAACAGACGTGTGCCAAACCACCAAACGTTTGCGCATTTGCATCGGCGACTGCGAGAAACTGGAACATTCCATGCAAATATGCATGACACTGGTCGGGAGAGAAACGTGCGCACTCCTGACATGGAAGAAGAAATCCTACGGCGATTTGAGGACAATCCAAGCGCAAGCACGCGAGGTGTTGCACGTATCCTCGGTGTGAACCACGACCTGGTCTGGAGAGCGTTGCACGAGCAGCAGTTACATCCGTTTCATCGTCAGAGAGTCCAGGCATTACAACCTCGGGATTACCCTCTTCGTGTGGAATTCGCACGCTGGTTTCTGCAGCAGACAGCGGTGCAGCCTAATTTTCCCGCTTATGTGCTGTTCTCAGATGAGGCCTGTTTCACCCGTGAGGGTGTGTTTAACATGCACAATTCTCACGTGTGGGCGCATGCAAATCCACATGCTACACGGGTGCATGCTCATCAAGAACGGTTCGCCGTCAATGTTTGGGCGGGTATCGTCCATGGCAAGTTGCTGCTCGTGCAACACTCTCCAGACCAGGTCGTGGTTCACACCGAGGATACATGCAACATCTCGCGTGCTTGCGCTTGGATTGTCCTCAAATCGCCGTAGGATTTCTTCTTCCATGTCAGGAGTGCGCACGTTTCTCTCCCGACCAGTGTCATGCATGTTTGCATGGAATGTTCCAGTTTCTCGCAGTCACCGATGCAAATGCGCAAACGTTTGGTGGTTTGGCACACGTCTGTTTGGGAAGCGCTGTCGGTACAACCTCACAGCAGCTCTTCCGTTTCCATTGGCAGCCCCATACACCATATGCATGTCAGCCATCTCAGCAGTCGTGAAGCGCTCCATGTTACGCGTACTACGTCCGATTTAAGAATGCCCGCAGCAAGCGCGAGTCTAGCCCACTTCACCTTTTAGCCAATTGCAGCGGCGCCCTCTCGCGCCGAATGGTGACGTCAGCGGACATACACTTATAGACGAAAAGGGTTTGTCTTGGTGTTGCCTATCCCCCATTACAATTTGTACAGAAAGTTTTCAAACACCCTGTATATGTAACTTAATCATGACATCTAGCGTACATTATCTTAATGTGAGAGACCTGTAAACCCT
The DNA here is from genome assembly GCA_023014485.1 of Bathynomus jamesi. Classification (NCBI taxonomy): domain Eukaryota; kingdom Metazoa; phylum Arthropoda; class Malacostraca; order Isopoda; family Cirolanidae; genus Bathynomus; species Bathynomus jamesi. The sequence goes on along the minus strand of JAJOZX010005008.1, from coordinate 225,980 downwards.
AAAACGTAACTCCATATTAAATAAAATAGACTAATTATATTCGGGCGAGAGCCGCATATAAAAAAATTCGTGTAGTTCAAAGTAACTCAATCAAGTTCTTTTAATCTTTTATACCAATAAAAGTATTAACAAGCTTGTCACCTCACATTAGACCTACAGTTTAACACAGAATCCGAGCCATACCCCACCACGGTGGGCCAGAAATTATAAATTCTTCGTCCGGACTCGAATTCCCTACCGTCCAATCAGCACCCAGATTCTTTACCACTAGGCTACCCAGGGTACCCATTTATCTAACGACTAATTTTTATTGCGCGCATTTTATAAGTAACACGCTTAAAAAGTATCGAGGTCTTTTAAACTTTTATACCACATAAAAGTATTAACAAGCTTGTCACCCCATATAAGACCCACAGTTTAACACCGGATCCGAACCATGCCCCACCACGGTGGGTTAGAAATTATAAAGTCCTCGATCGGACTCGATCTCACTACCCTCCAACCATGATAATGATCGGCAGATCATAATAACATCAGATCTGTCAATATGCGGTTTAAAATAAAAATATGGTTCCATCTTCAAATATCTTGCTTATCTGTCTAGACGTTGTTACAGCTAAAATATTTACCTTATCTTCAAATATTTTGAGAAAAAATTCAGCCTATTGAGAATAAAAAACAAAACAGGTCAACATTAAATAATAATGAGGTCCCCAAAATTTATGTATATAAACTTGTATAATTTCTCCAGTTATAATTCTGATTCTGTCTAACCTAACTTAGAGGCTGAGCATTACCTGTAACATTTTAGCAGTAAATTACAGTAAGAAAATATCTTTGTCTTCTACTTCGAGCCTTGCTTTCTTCAGAGAACTTAGTCTTAAAATAGAGAAAAATATTTTACCGATACGCTACAAGAAGAATCGGGGAACCCTTAGAGAATTTAGTAAGCTTCACAGAATCCTCCGATCCCCTACAAGAAGAAATCGGAGAGTACTATAAAAGCAACTACTGCGATTCCCTACACGGTACCAGCTACTCCAAAGTAACAAGTCCGTTGCTGCCACCTAACGACAACCCCCGTCAACCTCGAACCGCCCAAGGCCATAGACGATGGGGTTAACAACTGGCAACCTCTGCAACCAGGATTCTTTCAGTCTTCTAGACACTGGAATTAGAGCCAACATTCAACGAATCGTGATACATCAGTTGACAGGCGTGTTACAACTTCCATTTTTTACGCCATCATTTGACCGGTGTGTCACGAAGTCCAAATTCTCCACGCCCATTCATCGACCAGGAACAAGTGACCACCAAGACACGTCTCCAGGACACGTCTTCAAGGATTTCGCCTTAAGAATCTTGTTAAGTACAGATCTCTTTTTCAAATTAGTTACTAACATTTGATAAGTCAGTATAATTAACGGTTAATAATTAGTATCAAGACAGAATTAACTTAAAACACAATGAACACTCCATACACCGGTGATACATTTCTTTTTATTGAAACCGATTTATTTCCATTATTATATTTAACAGAATAATTTTACTTAATGTGACAATTATAATATTACGTACATTCACATACATTCGAGTGAATTTTTGTTTACATTTTTTTACATTTATTTACAATCTTTCCAAATTTTTTCGTCTTTAGGCAATTTGTTGTGCATTTATTTGTGTAGTTCTTAGAGTAACTAGGAAAGCCACTCAAGTGATCATTCCATAGATTGAGATCGGTTAAGCAGACCAAATTAGAATACTAAATTAACAATACCTATACCTTCACTATGAGCGATTCAGACGGTGCGCTTTCTGAAATTGAATATTCTCTACACCCATTTTTCCGCCTACCCCGCGCCCTTCAAACATATTTCAAGCAGCGCAAACTTCGTCAGATCAAGTACAAGCCAACACGTCTTAAACAACTCCCCCAGCATACATTAATTTAGGTAGACTTGGAAACCTTCCCAATACCGTCCTAATTTTTAAGGGAACCATAGACAATAACTTCGTTGAACCGCGCATAAAACGTTGGATTGAATCGCTAGAACAGCATTTCTTGCGCGAAAACATCACAGATGATGACATAAAAATTAGGGTAGTTAAAAGGCTTATTGACTCTGAAGAGGGGAATGCACATCATACAGTTACATATGTCCCATCCATTAGCGAAACTACAACTACAACTTAGAATTTTACAAGGAAATAACACTCGCACAACCTTTGGCAACATTAGAAGCTGTCTTCCGAGCTAAATGAAAGAAGAACACGGAGATTTAAATAGTTTTATTACACGAACACATAAACTCATAGGAGAAGCCCTCCGAGCCGCAAAAACGCATACAACATTACATTCACTTCACATCAAAGAACCTAATAGGAGCAGCGTCCATTTATCAAAACCTACCCGTGGCACCTAAAAAGAAATTTCAAGAGTGTCTAAACATTCAAAAATCAGTAAGTGAAGCCATAAATAAAACAAGAAAACAAGGAAACAATAACCAGACTTAGCAAGCCAGAACTACCGGAAGGGTTGAGAGGCCCCCATATACTACATCCAGCAAGAAGAACAACAACAACAGCAACAACCCTATAAATCTAGGCCGATGCAGGGAACACCACCTCAGAAACAAGCTCACAAACCCAGAATGCACACTCTCCTCCTCAGTGTTTTGATTGTGATAGTTTTGAGTGCATGATGAGCCAATGCAATTATCCCCTTTATTGATCCCACTGTCATGAACATGGTCATCGCCGTGGCGACCGACAAAAATCTGCTGACAAAGTCACTGCAGGGTACAAGTCCCACTTCCAGAAGTCAAATCACCGATGCTCCCAAAAGCCCTCCAATTCTCAGAAACCAGTTAATTCCCGGCCTCAACAGAACCACCAACCAAATAGATCACGAATACAAGGTCAATCATACTATTACCTGAGGTCCATACCCCTATATAATCAGCAAGGTCGGATGGTCCGGTACGAAGAAGTGCCCGTTGAAGAATGTTTCCCCAGAGTAAACTTTTCAAGAAGACCCTCCAGTGGATGCTAGTCCAGTAGCGTATGACTCAGGTCCTCCCATATAAGTCAGTTCAAGTTCTTTTTCAGATCCCACTTTGGAGGCAGCAGTTCAGCCTCCTCCCTCCTAAATAGTAGTAATAAACCCACACACACCCATAAACTACACATCAGGATTATAGGTGCGAACCTACTAGATTTAATAATAAATTGCAGCACAGATAACCGAGATTTAACCGCTCTCCTAGATACAGGAGCACATGCGACATTAATTAAGAAACAGTGTGCAGATGAGTTACAAGAAAGTACAGATTATACATATATGAAATTAAGGCACCTTTCTGCCAACTCAAAGGAATTACATCCACACCCATACCTACATATGGAGAAATCGAATTATATTTAGAAGTTGGTAATGCGGTTTATCCGGAAAAATGTATTGTCGACGCAGTAGCCGCCTTTCAGACAGATATCTTACTAGGTATGGATTTCTTCAACCGGAATCAATGGGAAATTTACCCAGCCGGAAAATTAGTTAAGTGTTGAAATAGGACACACCTCCTCTATGAAAATAATAGACAGGTGCCGCATGTTCAGCCTAATGCTAACAGAATCAGTTTAGTTCGGATTCCCGAAAGAAATAGGAAACCCACTCCAGTTTAAAGCAGTTCAAGTCAGTCGGTTGCATCCAGAGGGACAACCGCCCCAGAAATCAGCCCCCAGAGTAATCAGTTCCAGTTGTTGAATGCAGCAGGATCAACACAGTCAGTTTCCAGTCAACCATTTTCCAGTCAGCCAGTTTCAGCTAACACAGCGGTTCAGATTCGAAATCCAACTAAAACGGGTTTTCAGCCAATAAGGCAAATTTTAATCACTGAACATGAGTCACATTCACAATTTTTCATATGCCCTACAGAGCATATAACAATAGCACCTCATGACGAGATTTCTTTCCTAGTAAGAGTAGTAAACAGTCAAGGAAAACCATTAGAGTCAGATCGCACTCTTATTACAGAGAAAAGTAATTTCAAGAGATGTTCTTATTGCCCAATTTCTTAGTCATAGTCAGAATTCAGTTATCCCTGTTGTTTGTTTAACCAAAGGAAAAAGCCCTATTGAATTAACTTTAAATCAGAGAATAGGAACTGTTTTCACAGTAGAAATAAATTCAGATTTCCCCACTAGTACTATAAATCGTGTTTCCAGTTCCTTAGAGTTAAACCCTTTAGTATTAAGAGAAGAATATAAGAAATGTCTGGAGAACTGACTTCAGGAGGTACCAGTCTTGCAGGATCCCAAACTACTGGAATCACTTGTCGATTTTCTGACAAGAAATATCGATGTGATTGCCTTAAAAGGAGATCCTCTGGGCCGAACTAATATGTCCCTTTTAAAATCAAGCTGGAACCCAATTCCAAACCCATCTTCATTCCTCCCTATAGGGTTCCACATTCCCAATTAGTAACTTTTGAGGAACACATCAAGGACATGTTGGAGCAGGATGTTATTCAGCCTTCAGCTAGTCCCTGGTCTGCTCCTATGATTCTTGTTTCCAAAAAGGACGGAACATCTCGCCCTTGTATAGATTTTAGACGTCTAAACCATATTACCATCCCAGACCGTTCCCTATTCCAAATATGCAGGAAACAATTCTGAACGTAGTGAGAGCTAACTTCTTTTCATCCCTCGATTTAGCATCCGGTTATTGACAAATGGAGGTCAGTACCAAATCTCGGGTATGGCCTGCTTTTTCCACTAATCGAAGCCATTACGAATTCCAGGTTTTACCTTTCAGAGTCCGAAATGAGCCAGCCAATTTATCTAGGTTGATGAATATAGTCCTTTCCGACCTGTTAGGCGTCGAAATTCTGGTCTATCGAGGATATTATCGTTTATAGTTTAGATATAAAAACACACTTTCAACGTCTTCAGAATGTGATGTCACGCTTGAGAAAAGCACACCTTAAAATGAAACTTGCACAGTACAACTTCTTACAGCAATCCCTGGTATACTTGGATTTCTATTATCATCCACTGGAATTAAACGTGATCCAGCCAAACGTGAAGCACTGGAACGGTACCCTGTACCTAAAGCAATCGACGACGCTCGTGCATTTATTGGATTTGTCGGATTCTATTGAAATTTTATCCCACAATTTTCGAACATTGCTAAACCCATTACCAATTTGTTCCAGAAAAATTCTAAATTTAACCCTTTAACCGCCAAACATGGATCTGTCCGTGTTCTCGGTCAACTGCCAAACACGGACCAGTATGTGTTGGCTTTTTGCCAAACATGTACCAGTATGTGTTGGCTTTTTTACCTTTATTTTCTTTTATTTATTGAAAATTATTTGATATATTATTAATTTTGCTTATCTAAATACATTTTACATGTTTTAAATATATATATATATATATATATATATATATATATATACAGGGTGTTTAAAAAATGTATACACATTATAGTAAAAAAATTCTTTATTCCAAAAAATGAGTTAATTTTTTGGTCAGGATAAAATTGTTATCCATAAAGAATTATTTTTTATTATTGGAGACATTACTAGAGAAAATGAGGATTTATGGGTAACTAATTCGAGTTGATACAGTGATTTTTTCGGCCCCCCCAAAATGTCGAAAGTTAACTAAATTTACGCCATTTTTCTGGCGTGACGTCATGGCATAGAAAACGGAACCTGGCAGTCAAAGGGGTAATTGGGAATCTGATCACAACATGCTTTTGAAACTTTGATCGGTAAACTAACTTCTCATCCCATCCTCCAATATCCCGATTACATCAAACCCCTTTGTCATAGCCACAGATACATCCTCCTATGGACTAGGAGCCGTCATATTACGGGACGTAGATGCTGTGGAATTACCCATTGCTTATGCCAGTCAGCTTCTCTCTGGACTTCAACGGAATTATTCCACTACGGACCGAGAGGCCCTAGCGGTATATTGGGCTTTGAAAAAATTCCGAAATATCGTCTACGGCTACGATATAACCATCAAAACTGACCATAAGCCACTCACGTATCTCTTCAAGGACAAGCTACTTGAAGGACGGTTGAGTAGATGGGCTCTGTTGATTCAGGACTTTGCCGCAAAAATCTTATACAAACCAGGAAAACTTCAAGTTATTCCAGACGGATTGTCGAAACTTGAGCCCGACACCCAAGTGAATAAGGTAGAAACTCTTCCTGTGTTCGACCACGAATGTTTGCAATACTCCCAACAACAGGAACAACACACCCAGAACCTTCGGGCTCGCCTGGAACAAAAGAAACCATCTACGATAAAAGAACAGTACAACCTAAAAGATGGGCTCGTACATTTTAGGAATGAAGATGGAAACGACCTCGTGGAAATAACAAAGGATTTCCAGATATAGCCATCGGACTTTGTCACGACTCACCTTTGTATGGCCACATAAGGCCGGATCGCACCATCAAGAGTCTTCTGGGGCGATACCATTTTCTCAAAATGAACAAAAAGGTACATGAATACATCGCTGAATGCCCATCTTGTTTAAAACATAAAGGCAACGTACCATCCACAGCTCCCATGTATAAATATCTAGTATGGCAACGCCACTGGCAGAGAACTGGAATGGCCATACTCGGCCCATTTCCCAAAACATCAAAGGGAAACCATTGTGTGTTTACGGACCACTTCTCGCGTTACAGCAAAGTAGTTGCCATTCCAAACCAGACCTCGGAAATTGTGGCAAGAGCCCTAGTGGAACGCGTCATCCAAAATGATACTACTCCTTCCATCCTAATTTCGGATAACGCCCTTAGTTTCACTTCCAAGCTGAAAAAATCACTCTGTAAAATGTGTAAAATTAAAAACACATTGTGGCATACTATCCGCAGGCAAACGGCTTAGTGGAAAGACACAATCGGAAGCTCCTAGAAGCTTTCCGCCATGTTATCGATGCATCCTCCCGTACAAGGGATGATTCCCTCCCCATCGTGCAAACACTCATCAACAACGGTTATAACGTATCCATCGGGGACACCCCTCATTTCGTCTTATATCACTACGACAAACGGCTACCTTTTGATTTGCCTGACCAAATCGACCCGGCAGTTTTAACACCTTCCGAGATGGCAGAAGCAAATCAGCAACTAGATGAACGATCTTTTAAATTTTTTTACATAATCTGATATGCCCTAGACCAGTGGTGGCCAACCGCGGCGCATTGCGCCAAAGGTGGCGCATTAAGTACTTTGAAGTGGCGCATCGAGGTCTAGTATGAATTGTGCTAAATTCTCACTTCTAACACTAAATATTAAAAATCAAAGATTTAAGCAGTTAAGATGTAGTTAACTAAAAATTAAGGTAAATATTTTTCACATTATATTTCTATTTAAGGTAAATATTATATTATATTTTTATTTTTACTTACAAGTTATTAGTAATTTTTTCCCAAATTTTTTTTTGGCGCATCCGAATTAAACCTAACCTAAAAATGGCACGCATCAAAAATGGTTGGCCACCACTGCCCTAGACCAACGAAACAACAAATGGAGCAAGAAGAACATAGGCGTCATCCCCGTCAACGGACTATAATCGTCGGTATGCGCTGTTACATAATGAGTGTGAAACCGCCGTGTTCATCGCAAATTATACCCAAAATGGGATGGCCCATATAGAATTATGAAAAACCTCGAAAAAAACCGTAACGAAATCCTCGACCTCAGAGACCATTCCAAACTAAAGATCATTTACGCTGATAACTTGAAGAAAGCTGCTGAACACTACCTTCCTAAAAAACGTCTGCCAGGTGTTTGAGCAGCCTACACTTCGAAAGATCGAAGGGTAGGCAGGGACCACAAAATAGACGTAGTCACCGAGGAAACCACTACCCGTGACGAAGATTGGTACCTCGTAATACCACCAGTACTCAAGCCGATCTCTGAACAAGAAGAGGTCCCGGAACCGAGAGTCCCCTCGGAACCAGATCCTGTAGAAACCCCTTCTAGAGGATCACTCAGTGGAACGCCTCCATCTCCACCATCTCATCCATCTCCGCAATCTCCTGTGTCACCACCCTCACCGGTTGATGATCGACGCACGGACCCTATATACCGGCTGCAAATGCACCAATCACCTGAACTAGAACCATCACGTAAAAAACGAACCCGCTCAGAATCCGAGCCTAACGGTTGATCTCCACTACTGCCAAAGCGAGGCCGACCACTCCGCACACAAACACAAGTATCCACACAGCAACCCCAAGTTCAGTATAATCTAAAATTTAGAAATGAATAAAATTATCTCCCTTATAATTTTGCAAATTATTTACTCTTGTAGCCCTAGCATTAAAATTTTTACTGGAGTTGTTATAGAAAAGCTTGCAGAAGGATAATTTTTGAAAGGACACGCGGACCTTTTTATCAATTTGCAACCACCTGCTCGAATTAGAACCAACTTCCTTTAGATAAAAACCCAATTAAAGGCATTTGAAATTAAAATTCATGGTTCTTTTGAACATATCCCAGGGACAGACCATATTAACCGCGCTTTATTAGAAAATACAGTCGAAAACATTCAAACTACAGCACACACCCTGTCAGATATATTAGCGTTACCATGGATACAAACTGGAACTTAAAACTCAGCAAAATTTAATCAAAGAAATAAAGGAGGATTGATAAGATATGGGAGGAAAAATAATCAAAGGTTTATTCGGATTAACGACCGAAGAAGACATTAAAAGAATTGAACCAAAAGTGAATCTCTTCGCGTGGAATCGGCAATATAGTGGACACATTTTAGAACAAACCATCGAGTCACTACACAAAAAACAATCTCCACGCCCTTTCGGACAAATTTACATACATTGAATCCCTGTTAGCTAAATACAAAGAACACGAAAGATATCTAGACTTAGTACACATAATTAGCCTACAAGTAACCGTAATCGATAACTATTTGCAACAAATAATTACGATTCATTCCAAAGTTTTGCGTGCGACCCAGCTAGCCCATAGAAAAATCACTCTTTCCACACTAATACCATGGGATACACTTCAGTCCTTGATGCACACCTCTCAGACATAATTAAAATTATCACTAATATTCTCACTTAACCATAATTACCCTCAATTTCTAGAACACACCTGGGACTGTACATGGACCACGCCCCTACAATTACCTCATGATTGTACCATTTTTCGATGTACTCACTTATGATGTATACAAATTTCACCCTTTCCCAACACCCTACCAAAACAACTCTAATATCTGTCGATTGTATCTACCCACAGTACCACCTTACCTTTTCCGCACCAAAGACCTTTCAGCATATTCTGTGATGTCAGATAGCGACATCAGGCAGTGTAGATTCCCGCAAACGAACAAGCAATTCGTTTGCTCTACACTCAAATCAGTAATTCTTCTAACCGCTAGGTCCTGCTTTATCGACTTAATCCGTGACCGTCATGCCCTGGTATGTTCTTTCACGAAATTCCATCCCTCTAAAACCGTTCAACTCCGAATTGGACCAGACATCTGGGTTTCTTTTAAGAATAGAACTACCGCTACCTTCGAGTGTACGTCAAATTATTCACTCATCGAAATACTTACCGTTATCCGTCTACCAATTGGTTGTTCCTTACATTCAAAAACCTTCCAAATATACAACCCTTATAAGGTTACCATTAATGACTAATACCCCTTCCCGTCCTAAACTAAACTCATACCCTTTATAGAAATCTTAAATCTCTCCATGAAGTCGGTAATCATCCTACCCGAACTTCATGCTCCTAAATGGATTGATCAATTGAGTCGTTTTAAAATTTCAGATGATTACAAATACTGCAACCGGTAACAATTTTTTTCAACATCTGCTGTTAGTATTATTATTGTGTGTGCTATTATCCTCGGTATATTTGTAGTATAAAGATCATTCTTGAAACGAAAAAAAACAAGAAACACCAAACAATGTGAAACTATTTATGCACGACCAAGAGTGCGTACCCAGACCACGTGAACTAGACTTAACCACCCCAACTCATGTGGTGTATATAAATCTGTTATAAAAACCATTACTTATCATCTAGTAAGGATTAGTTAGGATGCTATATTACTATATCAATATCATTCTAGAGGGGAGAGCCCTGTAAAAGTGAATAATGAATAATGCTTATATTCATTTTTGTAAAAATGAGTAATGAATTTATTTTTGCATATAAAGTCCAAACTCGCGTAACGCTAACTGTATGCAAAACGCAGGTTCGGATAAATTTTTATTTTCTTTCTATTTTATTTTTGCTGAGTAATTGATGAATTATTTCTTTTTTAAATTACTTAATCAATAATCATATTGTTAGCTTTAGCTTAAAAATGTAATCGTGTTAAATTCAGCAATATTCATTTTCGTTATACGTTCTCTCTGTTATAAAAGATGAAGTCCTATCTTGCTTAACTCTTAATTTTAAATTTTAAGCATTTAATTTTGGCTTATATGCATGTTTAATTTTAATCCATAATAAAATGCATATTTCAATTTTCAATTTTAGTAAACTCGGCAAATCATGATAACATCAGATCTGTCAATATGCGATTTAAAATAAAAATATGGCTCCATCTTCAAATATCTTGCTTATCTGTCTAGACGTTGTTACAGCTAAAATATTTACCTTATCTTCAAATATTTTGAGAAAAAATTCAGCCTATTGAGAATAAAAAACAAAATAGGTCAACATTAAATAATAATGATGTTACCAAAATTTATGTATATAAACTTGTATAATTTCTCCAGTGATCATTCTGATTCTGTCTGATTTAACTTAGAGGCTGAACATTACCTGTAACATTTTAGCAGTAATCTACAGTAAGAGAATATCTTTGTCTTCTACTTCGAGCCTTGCTTTATTCAGAGAATTTAGTCTTAAAATAGAGAAAAATAATTTCCCGATACGCTACAAGAAGAATAAGGGAACCCTTAGAGAATTTAGTAAGCTTCACAGAAACCTCCAACCCTCTCCAAGAAGAAATCGGAGAGTTGTATAAAAGAAACTACTGCGATTCCCGACACGGTACCAGCTACTCCAACGTAACAAATATGTTGCTGCCACTTAACCAAAAGCCCCGTCAACCTCGAGCCGTCCAAGGCCATAGACGGAGGGGTTAACATATATACTATATATTGTTATGTATGGGAATAATGTAATAAGGTTAATTAATTACTGGTTATGAATTAACCCACAAACAAAATGAATCATGCAAACGGATGGAATTATATGTATAAATGACTGGTACATGAAAACAAATGAAACGACCGAAATGGCGGCTCCGCCTTTTCGTTTCTAAAACGATGTTTTATAAATTCTTAAGTAAATGAAATTAGAAACATATGCATGTTAAATACTCGTGCAATTTAGGGAAAAGGACATAAATTCAATTGTCTATTTAATTCTGAATGAGTTCGGATAAAAATACCATACATGGTTACCCAGAAACTAGGAAAATAACTAATGTAAAGTTACACAAAAATAAAAAAATTAAATTAAGGAAGCACGTGGGTTTTCACTCCAGAGAAAGAGAGAAGACGTTAGAAAACTGAACTTTCATTTATGGATAAAATGAGAAAACTCCGTTAAAATTAGATTGTTACATTATTAACAAGTTTAATGGCATGTTAAAATTACACCTTCGGAAAGGTTAATAATTCTTAAAAATAAGATGAACCAAAAAGAATCTTATGTAAAGAATCTGACGCCCGACAGTTCGCGCGGCAACAGGGGCATAGGCCGGAAAACGCATAGAGTCAGTAGTGCATCTCAGAGCGTCGTGAAATAAGGTTCTCTCACAAACCCTGTGTTGAATGTAAATAAGAACATTAGATGTATTTCTCCTTTTAAGAACAAAAAAAACGAGTTCTTAGTGGAAGTTTGCTCAAGTATATAAATATACATATATTTTGCCGTAATGATAAATTCAAATCGTGTGTGGCATTTAGAAGCGAAATCATTCTTCTAATTTTGAGTAAATTACTCGCCAAGCTAAAATGGTCTTCCCTTAAAAACTTTGTGGGAGAAAACGGAGACACTCCGTATATTCTGTTTTTGCCGGTAAACGCTCGAAAATAGTGTCCTTGATTCACCGTTAGGAAACTGAGTCCGCATTCGGTAGAAAAATAAAATACACAGGATTATAATGTACAAATTCTCAAGAGAATAATTACCACTGTCAAAATGAAGTAGGTAAACAATGTAACTAAGGCATGCATTGAACATTATAATTGGAATGGTCAAATAACCAGATAGGATTCAAATAATTCTATGAAATTGTATTATGTACAAAATACGGTACGGTAAAAAAGACGGGTAGAGAACCAATTGTTGTTCTAAGAGATAATTCAATTAAAATTGTAGTATGTATGCGTTTATTCATTTTAATGATCTGGCATATTACAATACAGCTGCATACAGTTAAATAACTACAAATTGTAGATTAAAATTGTCTAACAGTCAAATTTAAAGTGCTTGTGCATTTTACTTAATTGTCTTATTATCAAGTGTCTTTCTTTTTCATTTTAATTGATTCCATGCCAGAATTGGCTAACAGTCATATTTAAATTGCTTGTGCATTTTATTTAATTGTCTCAATATCAAATCTTTATTCTTTGACAAATTTTCTTTACTGTCAAAAGTTTCATTTATGTTGTAATTGGTTTAGAAGTTTTATGATGAATATATTATTTTTGTAAAAGGTTTTATAATCATCCCCCTACACGGATTGACAGAGAAATAAGAATTAACAATCAGTGATATATATATAACCTTGGATTAATTCTATATGATGTGGTTTAAAGGAAAACATGCTAAAATGAAGGGATAATTTACACCTTAAAAATAAAGTAATAAACCGCGTCATATAACAATATATACAGTATATATATATATATATATCAGTAGAAAACAAGAAACCCAGAAGATATAGGATCTCTACAAACAGACATGAACAGAATCTACAAGTGGACGGAAGACAACAATATGAAGTTTAACACTGAGGAATTTCAGCTGTTACGGTACGGAAAAAGAGAGGACCTAAAATTCATGGAATATTATACCCCAAATGGACAGGAAATTCAGAGAAATTCTAAAGCAAAAGACTTAGGGGTTGTAATGACTGATGATGCGAAATTTGAAACACAAAATAAGATAGCAGTAAACAGAGCAAAGAGAATAACTGGGTAGATACTGAAAACCTTTAAACGAAGGATAGGAATATAATGATTCCTCTACTGAAACACTGATCATACCCAAATTGGAATACTACTCGGTCCTAACATGCCCATATAAAAAAGAAGACAGACAACTAGAAGGGATTCAGAGAAGCTTCATAGCCAAGATCAATGGGTGCAAAGAACTAAATTACTGGGAAAGGTTACGCGAGTTAAACCTATATTCACTGGAAAGGAGGAGAGAGAGATACATCATTATTTACACTTGGAAAATAATGGAGAAACTAGTCCCTAATCTTACTCTGAACCCTGTAACTCCACAAACAACGGTGGAAAGTAGGAAAAGAAGACTGTGTCGTGTTCCCAAATTAAAGGCGATACAGGGAACATCCTTAACCCTGAAAGAAAATAGTTTTGTTGTGAGAGGACCAACACTGTTTAATCAGGTACCCAAAGACCTAAGAAACACGAGCGCTGTTGCAGTGGATATCTTCAAAAGATGATTAGACGCCTGGCTCAGAACAATCCCCGATGAGCCGGGCGTACCTGGGTATGTGAGGTGGAGAGTACAAGAAACCAACTCACTACTTCACCAGGCCAACTCGAGAGGAGGGGCGACAAGCTTGACCTTCGTGAAATGAGGAATCATCGTGCGAAACATTTGAAAGGTTGAAAGATATATATATATATATACTAAGCATGCTTTGAAGAAAATTTATATGCTGCACAGAATGAGACATGACGCTGGAGAAGGGAAGGATTCGATGCGCACTTTGAAAAATTATTTGTGTTTTAAAAGTAAAAAAAAATTAGGTTAGGTTGGGTTAGGGACAGCTATGGGCAGGGGTGTAGTGGTAAGTTTTAAGGTGCAGGAGCTCTAAGGAATATATAATAATAATAATAATAATCATAATAATAATAATAATAATTGTAGTGTATTGGGTGTTTTAATAAAGCTAATCATGTCTAATAAGAATTTAATAATGTTTTGTTTAATAAAGAAGAAAATATGTTAAATAACTTTAATTATGGTTTGTATGTAAAGAAGAAATTAATAATGTTTTATTTGAAATTAAAAATATAAAATTACAAATTGGCAACATCTGAGATGTACCCAATGTGCCGACTCAGCATGTCCGAAAACGGCAGTCTTTGGACGGGGTTTGCCCCAATAAGGTGTTTTACGTATTAGTATGTTATTGTTTATTTAAAATATTAATTGTCTCTCTCTTCGCGATAACATGTTAACGCTAATTCTGCCCTCGCATTACTACGTTCGTTTAAAGTATTTCGGCATAAATAAAAAGTCAGTAAATAGTAAATAAAATTGTGTAATTACCCCGGTCTCTTTGCTTTGTTGTGTGCGAAAGTTTTATGGCGGCCACGTCTACCCGTCTGACCGCGTGTTTATAAAGCACAGCGAAGCGAGTGTAAAGAGAAGAAAGAGCAATGATAAGAGAAATTGAATAAAGTAAAGTAAATAATGAATTGTAAATGAGGGGAATCACTACATTTTTGGTGGCCAAGCGGTGTTCCTATTAAAATAATATAATGGCATTCCGACGTCCTCTGTACGCGCCTTATATTTCGGCCAAATACATTGCTACCCGTTTTTTCGTATTTATAAAATTATTAAATATTGTCCTTCGGTAAATTAAACAGTAAAATAAATTGTGTGCCCCATTCCGATTCCCATTCCTTAAAAATTCGTTATAACTATAATTCAATATGGCGCGGGTCATTTTCGAAATTTTCGTGGAGTCAAACTCTGTTTCAACCGCTCGTCTCAGTTGAGTCAAAATTCTTGAGTCGTTTTTTTCTTCTTATTTCGTTTTCTTCAGATTTCGTTTTCTTCAGTCGTGGAGAGAGACTTATTTAAAATTTAGAAATCCCGTCCGATGGCTCATTTCTTTTTTTTTCTCTTCAACTTTTATTACTCTTTATTCAGCCTACATATTTTGTGTTTACAAATTGTTTGGTGTTTATGTTTTCAGCATTAATAATAAGTGTGATAATAATGATTAGTAAATAAAGCATATATGGAGTTAAATTATTTTAGTTGTAATGAAACTGACATGCATTTTTATACAGTAGGTCTAAAATTTAGAGCGTAAATGTGACGCTTGCATTTCTAAGATATATATGTATATAGTAGCGAATTGTAAACGACTAAATAAGTAACAACATTTTCCAGTATCTAGTGGCTAGTTTTTAAGATTGTTCTTCGACAGATGTATATAATTTAAAGGTTTCAAGCTACACATGACCATCATATGTGTATAATTTTAAGGTCTCCTTATAATTAAAAGGTAGATAACTGCAATTTTAAGGTTTAAGACTCGAAAAATAATTGTTAAAGACACTAATTTATACTGGGTCGATTCGGACTGCTTGAGTTTATTTGCTTTTGTATGTAAATTGTGAGACCTCAAAGTAAGCTAAATTTGTTATAAAAAGATAAAAATTTGTTTATTTGAAATACAGGAATTGTTTTAGTAAATTCTTTTGATAAATTAATTTCTGTTTTTTTAAATTTTTATATATTCATTCATTTTCATTTTATAGGGAGGCTGATTTTTGTTGTCTATTTTTTTATTATTTCATGCGTTTTAATAAAAATTCCGTGATATTTTGTATGGATAGGCTGATTAAATTTTTTTTTATTATTCTGAAATTAGATTTTATTGTGATAAGGAGTGTTTTTGTTTAACATTTTAATTTGGGCATAAATAATGAAAAATGTTTTTTGTACGTTCGTGCGTTTGCATAGAAAATATTACAAAATTATTTCATGATGTAATGCAGTTTGATTTGGTTAGGGATATTTTTATAGAGGTTCGCTTACAACAACAAGTGAACACTCGCTTTATAATACAGTGAATTATTTTAATTTTTGCTTACGTAGTAGGTTGCGCTGTATTTTTTGGTTCATCATATCTTTTTTTATTTATATTAACGATGAAAACTTGTATTTAGTTTCACTTGGAAACGATAAATTACTGGAATTCCTTTGATTTACAAACCATGCTGGGTTTCGTGTTGAAGGAGAGAGTTGTCTCTCAGATGTCATTTTGTGAATTACGAGTTTTCTGCCTGTGAAATTTAGCGTTGCAGGTTGGAATTAATATATTAAATTAATTTTCGGTATTAATATTTAAATTTTGTTAATTAATGATTCTGTTTTGGAAACTGTGTTATTTTTTAAACTTCATTTGGGTTTACTCGTACAATTAGAACTTTAGATTAGTGCTGACCGGAAATGGAGCATTTCAGATTGCCAGTAACGTTTTTGTGGTATCTATGTCCGATCTCCACAAAGTGTAAGACGGTTTATTGTCATTGGGAATTGATGACGTGGAGTTTCGGTTTTCGTTTTTGTCTTTTGTATTTAAATATATCAATGTGATTTCTGAAGGTAGTTGGAATAATACTATTTTTTAAATGATAATAACGGTTACTATGTATGGGCGCGTTTATATTTATACTGTGCAGTATTGTTTCGTTGTGTTTAATGATTTTTTTATTATCTTCTCCGCTGTAACTGCCATAAGTAACCTTATTGGTAGCTAGGGCGTGATTAAATTTTTGTGAAATTCTGTGAAACTTGTGATATTTTTTCGTAAATTTCGCCAGAGCAAATTATAGTTATTGTTTTCGAAGTGAAGTGTTGAGAAAATTCTGTAAATTAAATGTAAAATGTGATAATCAGTAGCAGTACAAATTTTTCGATATTTTTTCTCAAAATTTCGAGAGGCTCAATTTGGAAGCAACTAAGTTGAATCCGAATTCCACCCATTGAATTTAGTTGACCCGAATTAGGTGATCGATCACCGATGAGAGAGATGAGAGAGAGAAGAGAAGAGAGAGCGAGAGAAACAAAACCGAATGCGCAGCGACTTAGTGAAGGACAGTTTCGATCGAAGTTGGTCTACTCGTATTTTTCGGGCAGTCCTGGTCCCGCTGCTCGATGCTTTGCTCAATATGCGTTTTAGCACTCGGTAGGCAAACCACGAGTTTGAACGAGTGTCTGAGGCTTTACTGTCCATACAGGCATACAGTAGGTTCGTTGTGAAACCACCTACGGCGAAGCGATCGTTTGATTAATGCCATGTAGGGAGTCTCTCAGCTGGACGTAGGAAGAGCAGCGTTCACCGACAAAAGTTGAGATGAGAGAGGCGAGTTTCTTGGACGACTTCTAAAATTGCAAATTCCGTCCAATTTCGGTGCGTGGTTCCACTTTCAGTATATCTCCATCCCCTGATCCTCTTTGAATTGGACGACTCTTTGTTTTTTCGTCATTTTTGGGAGAGAGAGCGGAACCTCAAGCGTGCTGATCTGTTGCATGGTGATGCAACCCCTTGCATTCTGGCGAAGTGAGCAGGAAAGCTGCGATTGAAAACTTAAGAAGTCCGTTGTCAGCTTTGCGGATTGTTATCTGAAAAACGTCCAGAAAATAATGTACACTGATTATTATTTAATGAAATTATAAGTAAAATGGTGCGATTATTGCCCAAATTTGATGTGTGTTTCGTGTAATAGTATGTGCGTAAACATGTTCTTGTTCTTTCTATGTTGCCCTGATAGTAACTATGTAACTATCGGAATATTTGTTTCGAATGTCAAGCGATCTTTGATGAGGAATCGCTGGAATAGTGTGAACTTGAAATTTGTGTTAACCAGTTGAGAAAATTATCCTACATTTTACACGTAACAACTTTGTTACAGGTTATAAATTTTTCTTTGATTTTATTAAATGATACAAATATCTAATGTGTGGAATTTGTTATTGAAGTGATTTCTTTCTCTGTTCTAACTTTGAACTTGTTAAAGATAAAAAAAAAAAACTGAAAAATAAATAAATTTGTTGAGTAAATATTTTTTTAAAAGAAAATAAATGAAATAAATAAGTTTTTCAAGTGAAACTTATTTTCAAGGGGGTGATGCGAGTGGAGTGCATTGTTTTTTTTAATAAAGATAATGTCTAATAAGAATTTAATAATGTTTTGTTTAATAAAAAGAAATAATGTTAAATAAGAAATTTAATTATGGTTTGTATGTAAATAAGAAATTAATAATGTTTTATTTGAAATTAAAAACATAAAAAACAAATTGGCAACATCTGAGATGTAACCAATGTGCCGACTCAGAATGCCCAAAAACGGCAGTCTTTGGACGGGGTTTGCCCCAATAAGGTGTTTTTCGTATTAGTATGTTATTGTTTATTTAAAATATTAATTGTGTGTCCCTCCGCGATTACATGTTAACGTTAATTCTGCCCTCGCATTACCCCGTACGCTTAAATTATTTCGGCATAAATAAAAAGTAAGTAAATAGTAAATAAAAGTGTGGAATTACCCCGGTCCCTTTGCTTTGTTGTGTTCGAAAGTTTTATGGCGGCCACGTCTACCCGTCTGACCGCGTGTTTAAAAAGCACAGTGAAGCGAGTGTAAGAGAAGAAAGAGCAATGATAAGAGAAATTGAGTAAAGTAAAGTAAATAATGAATTGTAAATGAGGGGAATCACTACATAATAATAATAATAATAATAATAATATTATTGGAATATTAAAAATTTTAAACTGCAATTAGAAGCCAGTGCTTTCATCTCAGTCTGTTTGTTCCCAACTTCCAAGTATCAACTAAAAAATATAAATAAATAAAATTTGGATGAATGGAGGTGCGGGAGCGACGCTCCCGTGCGCTCCCGCAACACTACACCCATGGCTATGGGTAGTGAAATAGTGGTGTTAAAGAGGTGGAGAGGTAGTTAGGTAATGAAGTAGTGATATGTTGAAGTAGAAAGGTTGTGAGATAGTAAGGTAGTGAGTTAAACAGGGAGTGAGCTAGTCTGGTAATGAGGCCTGGT
Organism: Bathynomus jamesi; assembly: GCA_023014485.1. Classification (NCBI taxonomy): domain Eukaryota; kingdom Metazoa; phylum Arthropoda; class Malacostraca; order Isopoda; family Cirolanidae; genus Bathynomus; species Bathynomus jamesi. The sequence goes on along the minus strand of JAJOZX010005008.1, from coordinate 206,893 downwards.
AATGGTTAGATTAGGTAAGGTTGGTTAGGTTACTCTTGAGAGAGTTATTGGTAGCGTGAAAATGAGGGAGTAGGTATGGAAATAAGGTGTGAAGGTAATTGTGAGGTAATGAGGGAGTGAGAGAGTAGGGTAGAGAGTTAGTTTGGTAGTGATATATTCAGTTAGGTTCGATTAAGTTAGGTTACCACACTCTGGCATTGGTATTGGCAGTCTAACACTTCCCCATCCCCTCCCCCCTTTCTCTCTCACTTGGCACTGGCACTGGCTCAGTATTAACCACTTTTCCCCTTTACTATATATATTTATATTATTGCGTTGTCGTGTTGTCGTGGCCCCTATAGTTCATACTATGATATTATACATTTACTTTCGTTTCAGCTTAATTGTTTGTTTGTCCGTTTGTTCGTATTTATTAAAATGATGGCGGTAAAGCTCAAGGTAAGGGTGGTCGCTAAAGTTCATAGTATCTGGCACTCCCCCCCACACCCCTCTCTCTCATTACTATCATTACTATCATATATAGATATATATATATATATATATATATATATATATATATATATATATGCGCCTCGGTGGTGTAGTGGTTAGCGTCGCTGACTAAGAATCCATCGGCCCCAGGTTCGAGACCAGGTGACAGCAGCCAGCGCGCAGCAAAACCCAGCTGTTCATTCTTCCACAAAAAGAAAGTGGTTGGTAGATAAATGGGTACCCTGGGTAGCCTAGTGGTTAAGACACTGGGCTACTGGCGGGGCGTGATTCGGATTCCACGTTAAACTATAGGTCTAAGGTGGAGTGAAAAGCTTAACCTTTGTCAGAATGAAACAGAATGAACAATTCGGGCGGAAGCTAAGCAAAGGTTATATATATATATATATATATATATATATATATATATATATATATATACACACACATATATATATACATATATATATATACACATACATATATATATATATATATACACATATATATATATATATATATATATATATATATATATATATATATATATACATTTAAACTGCAAACACGCAGTATAATTAACGTAAAGAACGACGCTTGTATAGGAGAATATCCCGGGCAAGATGAGAGAGAGAGAACGAAACAAATGAAAAAATGAGGTAACCAGCCGGGAATCGAACCCGGGATCTTCCGATTGCCGGTCAGATATGATAACCATTACACCATGGGACTCACTCAATCAAATGCCGTAATTCTTCTACCTGGTTACCTCATTTTTTCATTTGTTTCGTTCTCTCTCTCATCTTGCTCGGAATATTCTCCTATAGAAGCGTCGTTCTTTACGTTAATTATACTGCGTGTTTGCAGTTTAAATGTATATAATGTACGGCATGTGGAAGGTGAGCCCTTGGGGCATTGGTTTCTGCGCGTATGTAGAAGAATTACGGCATTTGATTGAGTGAGGCCCATGGTGTAATGGTTATCATATCTGACCGGCAATCGGAAGATCCCGGGTTCGATTCCCGGCTGGTTACCTCATTTTTTCATTTGTTTCGTTCTCTCTCTCTCCCATCTTGCGCGGAATATTCTCCTATACAAGCGTCGTTCTTTACGTTATATATATATATATATATATATATATATATATACACATTTAACTGCAATGACCACGCAGTATATTAATGTATAGAAACGACGTAAGTATAGAGGAGCGTTCTGCACACGAGGAAGAGAAATACGAACAAATGAAAAATGAGGTACCCGCCCGGGAATCGAACCCAGATTGTTTTAACAGGTATACTTCCTCGAATTATCCAACGAAGCGATTTCTACAGCAAGGCGACCTATATTAACAATAACCTAAAGTCTCTTTGCCAACAGGAAGGAGTACATTTTGCAAATTTTTGGAACAGTTTCTACGGCAGGAGGGACTTGTTCCTCGAAGATGGACTTCATTTTAATGACGTTGGAGCTGCGCGTTTAGGAAGACTATTTCATAATACTGTCTCTTCTTTTCAGGCTGCCGTAACCCGAACGGTCCCAGCGTAAATTCCACATACTTCCCCTGCGCTCGCGAAGGTGTCGCAATTACAAACTATTTGAAGGATCTATCCTTAAATGCTCGTAGCCTACGAAATAAAATAAACGATTTTTTTTCTTTAATTGCTTGTAAAGACTATGATTTAATTGCGATAAATGAATCGTGGCTTAGCACTGAAACACGTGACTTTGTAGGGGAGTATCAAATTAAAGGTTATAGACTTTTTGTGAAAAACAGAATAGGTAGGCGAGGAGGCGGTGTTATGTTGTATATCAAAGATAATATTGCGAACGTTATAGAAGTAAAGCACTCAATTCCAGGACCGATAGATTCGACTATAGGAGAACTTAAATTGAACAATTTCAAACTTCTTGTTGCGGTTATATATAGGCCCCTAATCAAACAGCTGATACGGACGAAGCGTTATATCGTGAACTAAAGAGAATAATCGGTAGTGAGCAGGCTTTAGTTATGGGTGACTTTAATTGCGCTAACGTGAATTACGATACAATGCAGGGAGACGCGGAAGGTAATCGTTTAGTTAGTTTTCTCGAGGAACCTACGAGGTTGGACAGTATTTTAGATTTAGTAATAACTACGGATGATAGGCTAATTAATTATTGATCTTCAAGTAATAGAACCGTTAAGCAATAGCGATGACAATATGGTAGAGTTTGTCCTCTCAGTAAGTCACTCGAAACTAACTAACTCGACTAAAATTCCTAACTTCCAGCACGCAGACTTTAGTAAATTTCGAAATAAAATTTGACACGTCAATTGGGAAAACGTAATGGGGAACTCCAACGCAAAACTAATGTGGGAATCGTTCGAAACGGTATTTAGGACTATAAATGAGGAATGTGCACCGTACAAAATTAAGCGTGCGAAAGTAAACAACAAGCCCTTGTGGTTTACTTCTAGAGTAGGAGACATTATAAAGAGTAGAGATAGGGCTTATAGGCTATATAAGTGCGATAAAGATAATCTGTTGTTACGAAACAACTACATATCTCTAAGGCGTGAAGCCAAAAGTGTAATAAAAAAGTCCAAGCGCGAATTTGAAATCTCCATAGCTCGTGACGGAAAAGAAAACCCCAAGCGATTCTTTCAATACGTCAATAATAGAAATCCAGTAAAAAGTGTCTTGGGGCCTTTAAAAAATGTAAACGGAGATCTAGTTTCTGAAAACAAGGAAATGGCTACCTTGTTAACGAATTTTTTATGTCAGTTTTTACTATAGAAGATCTAACGAATATCCCTACGGTCATAGACATAATACCTTTTGATAATGGTAATATTGCGTAAATCACCGGGGCCGGATTCCATTTATCCCTCACAACTAAAAGAATTAAAAGATAGCATTGTTGTGCCGCTAACAAAGATTTTTAATGCGTATATTTCTGAGGGGTCCGTACCAGATAATTTCAAGTTAGCAAACGTAACACCTATCTTTAAGAAAGGCGATAAAGGTGCGGCGGGAAATTATAGGCCAATCAGTTTAACGTCTGTTGTAGGTAAGCTACTGGAATCAGTAATTAGGGATCGTATAGTCGAACACTTAGAAGTGCATAAACTAGATAGAAATACGCAGCACGGTTTTAGGCGAAACAAATCTTGCTTAACTAATCTTTTAGAATTTTTACAAAGCGTGGTTGACGTTTACGATAGACATAGGGCGGTTGATGTAGTGTATTTAGATTTTCAAAAAGCGTTTCACACCGTGCCGCACAAAAGACTCATTGAAAAAACTAAGGCTCATGGAATCAGGGGTGTAGTAATAAATTGGCTAGAAGAGTGGTTGTGAGGTAGGAAACAGAGGGTGGTCGTTGATGGAGCGGAGTCGTGTTGGGCTAATGTAGCGAGTGGCGTTCCTCAGCGTTCTGTATTGGGCCCCTTGCTTTTTCTTATATATATTAACGATTTAGATGTCGGCCTAGTCAGTACAGTTTCAAAGTTTGCGGATGACACGAAGCTGGGTGGTTGGGCGATTAATGACGAAGGTAGAGGTAAAATCCAGGAAGATCTGAATAAAATCGTTGATTGGTCAGTCACATGGCAAATGAGATTTAACGTTGATAAGTGCAAAATTTTACATATAGGTTCGCGTAACGGTAATTTTGCGTATAGTATGTCAGGGAAAGATTTAAGAAGCGTAGAGCAGGAAATAGATTTAGGAATTATAGTCACTGGTGATTTAAAAGTAGCGAAACAAAGTACAGCAGCGGTCAATAAGGCGAACAAAGTGTTAGGTTTTATAGCTCGAAATTTTGAGTGCAAATCGCGCGATATTATAGTTCCTCTTTATATATCATTAGTTAGACCCCATTTGAAGTACGCGATCCAATTTTGGAATCCGCATATGCGCAAAGATATAGACAAAATCGA